>JAUMHH010077430.1:0-22500 GCA_032359455.1 Chlamys rubida
GAAAACCGTTAACAAAACCCTGAACTAGTTCACGAGCAATATCTTGCTTTGGGTAGAGCTGAATGCTCTTTCCCAAATTTTTTACATCAATAGGACTAAATGCGCGAGTCTGTAGCTCTAGTTGCTCCTCGTGCAAACCGTACACCAACAGCTGACTGGGCCCGGAAACTTCTGCCATTTCGGAAACCTCTTGATCTAAAATTAGAGTTGCTGGCAGACATAGTATGATAACAATTCATGGAAGGGTGGTTACCACTACAACGTAAACATTTATGCAAATAATGGCATGGGCTCTTATTACAGTTATTACTGTAATTAAAGTCATAGCATTTCAGCTGTGCATTAGCATTTACAGACGAAGCTGCAATCTGATGTTGTGGCTGCTGATTATTCATGTAGAGATAAAGGAGCCAGAGCTCCTGGTCGACCACACCCCATGAGGCGGAGGGATTTCTGGCCTTCCTTAACCTAAATTGCTCATCATAGAGCTTCCAACCAAAACCGGAAGTGCGACGAGCGCCCAGCCGGACAGTATGCATATATTTCAACAACCCAGCCATTTGAGTAGGGTGGGCTGACCCATACAGACTGACAAAAACCAGAAAGGCATCTGTCCATTTATCTATATCTGAAATTTTGACAGACTGGGTTTTTGCAGACATACGCAGTTCACCCCCTACTAACGTAAGTTTAGCTGACTGTTCCAAGTTGACTGGCTTGGCCAATAATAGACCTAAATCCACATATTCGCCATTTATTATTTTCTGGCGAAGACCCTCAGGCACATTAGCCCCCAATTCCTCCTGTACACCGGTAACGGCATTGGGAGAGGGATAGCTATCATTAAAACCCTCCTCAATTGTAATGGACTGACCAATGTTCTCACCTATTGCTGGAGAATTTCTGATGGGAGTTATTAACTCCTCAAATCTTGGGGCCATCCTGTCAAACACAGAATCAGCCACCCGTGACAGCTGTTCCTCCGATAATCCTGCCGACCCAGTAGCAGCAACTTCTTGGCCCCTCTTCCTGGTACCATGAACCTTTTCTGGAACCGTCCTTGAGTTTGATTTTGCCTTAGGCATGCTGAATTTAACTCAAGGCAGAAATATTGAAAATTTATATTAAAAACAATTCAATTAATTTTATGACCACTCAAGGCTATTCGTCTTATTGAATCAGGTAGAATTAATTTAAATTGGAGAACATTTCAAATCAATATCTGTTACTTAACACTATACAGGCATTTAACTCTGAGCATACAACTGAATTAAGTTACAACAATTCAAGGCAAGTTATGTTTGGTCAAAAATTGACAAATTGACAGATACTATAAGCACTTGGTTTATTCAGCTGATATGTTATTAAACCTGACATTTCCAATAAATCACAACACATTACTATGTATTGAAAAAAAATAAAAAAAAAAAAATATGCCACAACTTTGTAGAATATACAATAGTTATATCATACATGACAGAACTGTGTATCCAACTATGAGACGGGAGGTAACTCCAACAACGAAATGCACACATGTGTAGAAACACACGTCACTGCTCCAAACTAAGGACAAGATCAACCCGGAGCATCAAAATCGGCGAACATGTAAACATACAAATACCACAGAACCAATGAAACACCCGATACGAAAAACAGCTATTTACCCAAATAACTCGGAATGCTAAAATAACCACTTGGAAAAAATGTATCGTACACAAGTGCAATAGGGGAGGTAACTCCAACGAACTTAAGACAACACACACATGAAATCTAAACTCAAACAGCAAGTCGACCATATATATTTATAACTGCTGTAACTTGCGTCAAATGTTCACCTGCGTGACTAACACACGACTAAATAATCGTATTATGTAGACAAAATGGCCTACCATCATTTTCCAAATAAGTGACCATAACCACGGAATTAGATGCTATCTAAGTCCGTGCCATAACTAACACGAGTGATCACTCATGATCGCTGCACCATGTCACATGACGCCTATCCCCGCGAAAACACGACAACTCAGAAATATACAAAGATATTTGAATTTGCCAAAAACTAGTGAACAACGATAAAGTATTAGGTTACACAATACGCACCCACAATGAAAAACTATACAATCGATAGCGATTTCCCACAAATTCAAGAACCCGGTGACAAATAATCCAGCAAGGCGATGGCGGTCACCCTTATCCCCCGAGCTAAACACGCCGCTCCGGCAAACTAACATCTAAACTACCATACGTGAAACATTACCAACTAGGCCTCTTGATATTTCATTAATTGAAATATTGTTATTCCGTAAAGTATAAATATATTTTTAAAAATAGCAAAAATTTAGATACAAAAACTTAAATTTGTTTGCACAAAATATGCTTGTGCTTACCATGGATTCTGAGATAGCAAGAGGAAGTTATAGGGGAGATAACTCTAACATGCATATGCTCCGCTGGCTGAGGTAGCAACCAACCAATAATTATAAACCTAATTTGTGCTTAGATAAATCAGAGACGTATATAACACATATAACACTATATGTAGTATAGACGTCTCTGGATAAATCGATTTAATTTTTAACATTAAATTTTAGTATATTAACATGTATAAGAGGGGTATATTACAATGTATTTTTAAGTGTTGTACATAACAATGTATGAAGGGGTGTATTACAATGTATATAGATAATATATTACAACGTATAAGAGGAGTATATTACCTTTTGTCATACTGCTAGTGAAATTCTAACTGTTTTCATGTGTTAAGAGCTCAGAAGTGGAAATAAGAGCACGTGCCAGACTCCCATTGGCTGAAGCCGAGTGTGTATTGCGGAAGATCCTGAAGAGCTCGGAGTACCTGTCGTCTGTCACAACACAACAATGGCTGATAGGTTCGCTTCACATACGACGGAGGACATTGTGGCAAAGATATGTGCGAATACGCAGAGGACCACCAAAAATGCTAACGAAATTGCTTCAAAAATTCTAAAGTAATACTTAAAGGAGAAACAACAATCCACACAATTCTCAGCGAATAAATATTTTGTTATTTGAATTTGTTTTATTTGTTTTATTTAAGAGTTTGCGGTATGCCACATTCCTTATACAGCCTCTTCGGCTCGGGAAATATGAAGCCCAGACAGGTAATATGAGCCTATGTTACCAGCACACAACCTGTATAACTAATAGCATAAAAGAGGTCCTCAAAAGCCGCCTAAACAAAGTCTAAAAGGACCGCCTACACAACTTTACCCCCTCTTTTTAATCAATAGTATATTTTTATTCGTATAATCAATAGCCACTTGAAACTATTTTTTTTTTTATTTTTTATTTAAAATACATGTTTAGCTTTGAATGTGTGAGAATGCCTTATCACTCTTCAACAACAATAATAATGACAATAACAAACTTCAATAAATTGAGAATAATAATATCATTATACATGTATTTCTTTAAAGTCTTTTGATTTCATGACCCCGGAATCGCGTGGACCTCTGACTATCCATCGTTGTGACAACAGTAAGTAAACGGTGTATATTACAATATGTTTATTGTAAGTTCCTTGTATTCAACAGATTTCAAATATAATCGGGCATTCCCAAAGGTAAATGGATTAACGATTATAATCCTCACTGAATGCCTAGCTTCAATACCCATTGATCTTATATAAACACTGGATTAACGTGCTTCTGGAAACAAAGCTTAACACGAAACTCTTCCGCCAGTGTAGTATACACAAGCACCTGGAGTGGATAATCGGCCCAGGGGACCCCGGACGATGTTCTGCTCGCGTGAGGGATTACACGCTGACCCTGTGTTCGGAGTTTAACCTATGTCAGGCTACGTGTATTATTAACAACCTGTTGTGTATTAAGGGAAAGACTTATTGATTGACGGTATAAACAAAAAAATATTTATTGAAAAGTCCTCAACAACGAAATAATTCTGCGTACAAATGTATGTACAACCCAAGGGATTACCGGAGATATTTCATGTTTACAACGTTAATAACGTACAGTACAACACATGAGTAGTTCTAAACCAGTATAGACATATCAACACGTGTAAGATTTAGTTAAATACCTATCGACAGTTCTGTTAAGATGATATAGAACTGATCGATAACTTTACAATAAGCACGTATTCCCGTTACAATATCAATACGTATTTAGTTAATCTCGCTGAAAGTGATTGATAGGGAATTGTACTCTAGCGAACTTGTTTAAATGTCTTTTAATTTATAAAAACAAAAAAAAATACTAAATAATGCTACACACAAATTTTGAATCGTAAATCAAAGTAGATCGTTTCGGGAAAATGTTCCTGGAATTTCTCCCAGCTTTGATGAGGACCGTCAAATAAACAATTCAAGAACATGAATGCTTTTGCTTACGTCTAAGAAAATAGACGTTGGATATTTAATGTTGTTGTACAATAAAACTACTGGATGTCGTTGGATAATGGACACGTATTTAACCTTCTTAGTCCAGTCATTTTTGTTTCCAAAAAAGGTAGAAATAACAAAAACTGATAAATGAATGATCCGGAATTTTGTTTTCCTGATCATCGTAATCCGACATCACCGTAGATCAAAAGTATTTCCAGGAGTAGGATACCTGGGCCCAGTTGTTCAAAAGGTGATTAGCTTAAGCAGTGATTAGCGCAAATTTTAAATTTTGTGTAACTTTAAAACGCAACCATTGAATTAGTTGCAACTTTCCAGATATCAAATATTTACTAGAGAGTAGTTACATGCAAAATTGTGAGATTTTACCTTGTTCATTAAGGGAATTAATAAAGGTTGAAAATGTCGTTAAATAGTGATTAAGCTAACCACCTTTTGAACCACTGGGCCCTGGTATCACATGTATGGTCGCAGCCTTAATGTCCAGTAAACACACAATACATAAACACGCATGACCGTCTGTTATAAATAGAAATGTCATTGTTTCCGGTAATAAAAAAATACAATACCTATACATGTTCACATGTTGTCTGTTTTAATTAAATAAATAAATAAATAAATTTTAAAATGCAGTTAGTGTGTCGAAGCACTATTTAAAGCGTTGCTGAAGCTTTAACAAACTACGTCAGACTGTGGAACGTGAACATCAGTTACAAACATAAAGAGGATTTCATCGCAGAAGTACACAAGTGCCGTGTGTACACAACAAATGTGCACAGTGACACCTGTTTTAATCGAACTAGTTGGGTTCGGGTCATCCTGGTACGTATTGATCGATTCTTGTTGATTTCAATTGTCATCGCCTGATATGGCAGAATTTGTTACGGTCAAATTCCGACAGCGTCCGAAATGGTGTAAGTCTACATCGTCCGACTAAAGAAAAACATTGATAGAAAAGCTACACTGTCCATGACTCAGCAATGCGAAATTATTTCATAAAATCACATGATCAGTCCCTTTTTAGAATTTTCTCCGAACATTTTACTTGCAAGCATCCTGTTTGATTTAATTGCCCTCCACGGGTAGTTCCGAGTCCGTGCGAGAACTGTATACGGAGAACTGTGAGTTACTGTTTCTAGAGAAAGATGACCTCTTTCTCCAGTCGGGCTGGTACTGATCCGAATATATCCTAAATATAGTTGTCATATCTGGTATCACAGTGGTCTTACTTCTGCGATTAAGTGCTAGTAATTTAGCTGTAGGTGGGTGGTTTCTAACACGAGAACGCTTTAACGAGGATGGCCGGTTTTGTGTTTCGTAATCGTCTATCTCATTAAGAACAATTTGACGCGCGTCTTTACCATTTAAGAAAGTCTCACTCCTTTCCAATGCCGGTGCGTTCGGGGAAAACATCGCCGGAAGTCGCAAGCCGTTGTCGGACCAGGTGGCGAAGAAATCTGGGCGACCTTTCACATGATGACAGGACGGCGTCGTTGTCCGTTGGTACATGGTCGATTCTCTCGAAAACGAGAATGACATGGGCGCAGGAGTCATGGGCGCAACGCGCCGTGTAGCAAATTTGCTTTGGACATCATGACTTCGCTGTGACCAATCAGACGCATTTAGAAATACTTCGTTATCTCGAAGACTCGGGTTTGCGCCGCCTTTCTTTATAAGCACGTGTGCTGACACAAAATGACCATTTTTACAGGCCAGTAACAATGCCGTATATCCCATACTGTTCCGTGTGTCTACATCCAAACCAAACCTCACAAAACAGTCAACGAGCTGTGTAACGATGGTCGGGTTTCCGCTTGACGCCGCATGGTGTAGCGGTGTGTTGCCATCGTTATCAGCCTCGTTAATGTCCAGCACGTCCTCCCGGATGATCATGCGCACAATATCTTCCCTCCCGTTCATGCATGCATAACTAAGTGCTGTTCTTCCTAGATTATCGCGAAGGTTCAGAAAAGCTCCGGCCTTCAACAAGATTTTCGCCATGCGGTATCCGAACTCCTCCTCAATGATGCAGGCTAACATCATCGGAGTTCTACCGTTCAGATCTTTGCTGTCAACGTTGACGCCATGTTTTGACACCAGAAGGCGCACCTGATGCAGACGGCAGTCAATGACGGCCTGATGAAGCGCCGTTTTGATTGGACGACGCTGGAACATCTGCGTCGAGTTGGGAGACGCCGGACAGGTCTGAGATTTAACTTCCGTTTCCGCCTGAAAAATAGGAGCAGAAATATATTTTTATCACTTGTAATTAAATATACTAATAAGGAAGTATTTAGATATCGGTATTGTTGTAAAACGATCTCCAGAAACAAAATAATGTCTGAGATCGTTTTACAGTTTCCAGATTTTCGTTTTATACTTAAAAAATACCTCTTGCTATATGTGTAACGAGATATTCCAGATTTTAGATTTATACTTAAAAAAATGCTTCTTGATTTATGTGTAACGAGATATACATTATTACCTCTTGATATCTATTACCTGTATGTAGTCAGATTTCAAGAGTTGGAGTCAAATTGCACCGGCTTTTGACAAGTATTCAATTCTTTTATTATCGTAAACAATACAGTATACTGAGACGACTATCAGTATTACTCCATCTATCCCCACATTAGCGTGCCTTTCATTGTTAACATTGCCTAATTGTATTTTCTTTTTGAATGTAATTAAATTGTAATAACAACCTTATGTAGACACGGGTTCGAAGAATCCATGTGGGAGTGACGCGAGGGTCTAGACCGAACATGATAAACAAGCCTGCTCCGAAATCATATATTATTAAAACTACATAAGACACATATAATCGGGAAACAGCCATCTCCTGATGGTTCAAAAACTGAAACTGACTTGCTGACTCCCATGTCTTTTGCACGTACAGTACAAGTTCAGCTCTGAAAAAAAATGTTGTTGTTGTTGTTGTTGTTGTTTTTGTTGTTTCTGTTGTTGTTGTTGTTGTTGATAAGAATGTTTGATTGAATGCATAGTGTATCTACAAAAGTTAAACAAAATCTATAACGGCATTAACACGAGTGATACACGTAAGCCAAAGGCACACACATTTACAAGGTAACAGACAATGATAAGAATACGACTACATCATTTATTACAACAACTTACATTTGAAAGATTCGTCAGCAAAAGCGCCACTACCTATAGACAGTCATGCTATACGAAATCGTTAAAATGCAATATGTCTGTGGGTCACCCGTGGAATTTAAACCTTAAAGTGTTTGATAGAAATATTGGCTACTAGCATGGGAACTGTGCATCTGGCTAATATAGAGCATGGCACATAAAGACTTAGTATGAATGTTGTCTGGTCGAGCTTGACTAACACACAGCGTTTAACAGATCTATATCTGCTGGTTTGACTGTCCCATTGATATCTACCCCTTAGTAAATTAACCAGTGTCTGACAACCAGTGTCCAGATCAGCTCCCATACGAAACCCATTACCAGCTATAAATAGAATTGATATGCGAGTGTTACGTCAGCAGTATATAACGGAAATCGAACTGTTCAACTGGAAATTCAAATGATACATTAAACTAAGGATGGCAGAATGAGATCGTCAATAAGATTCATCAGAATGAGTTTCAGGTTATAAACAATTTGCACGTTTAAACGTTGTTTTAATAAAGATAGCAATGCTATTACAAGAGGTATTATTGATCGAACTGTCTGGCGATTCGGTCAGTCGACATCCTACCTTACTTTTAATACTCTCAAATGTATTACCATAAACCAGATTTTACTATCATAACATTAAAATCAGAGTTTCCTTACCAAACAGTAGTATTGAAATATTCGTTTGATTTATTGATATCACCATGACGACAGTAACGTCATTACGTCACTTTCACTAGCATGTTTACCGAATCCACGAAAAACAACAGGATCACGTTGACGTTACCATAGCAACATGTCATCTTATAATGATCAGTTTACGATGGGTCAGCCATAAACAGGTTCTTAAACTACAGTCGTCTTTTTTGGACATTCCTAAACATTAAGAAGTCATAATGTTAATATTGTCACTCAAGCTATTGTTTTAATGTATACTAGTATTCTCACGATCTAAGATACGATACTTGTACTAAAATGTTTGTTTTTTAAATCGAGGGGATTCTTTTTAACAAGTTTCATGTCAAATAAAGTATAAGTTTCCTAAGCAAATAACTGTACAAGCAAACACAATGCATTTGACTAGAATCTCATTGTCATCACCAAATACTATTTGCTAACCTCTTTCCTCCCATCCTCATCATAATAAAATATATTCGCAAGTAGCATAGATACAGCAATATTGTCACCTACCTGTACTTGTGCTTCTGGTATAGAACCTAGGGGGTTCTTGAATGAGTAAACCATTATGCATAACCGTTAAGGACCCGACCACAAACTGTATTTCACAGACTTGTGATGGCGGCGGTGAATAATTGATAAAAGCCGCTACTCATTATTTGTTACTAGTATTTAAATATATTCCCCTTAACAATCATTATTCTCTTTATAGATCAAGCGCTGTCCATTTACCATTTGAATGATAATGCATCAGAGGTTTGGAGTGTGCTGGGTCGATACTGTTCTTCACGGGGACAACCAAGGAACACGTCAATAATTCTCTGTATAAAACAATGGCTGGTTGATCTACTGTCACCATGATGCGTCAGGTACCTATTACCGACTGTATGTATCCCCCACTTATGCTGTTGCTACGGTTTAAATGGATTCTAGTCTCATCGTATGACAATATGGACCAACCATTGATGATAGTTGAAACAAAAGCTAATAGTCTACTAATAAATCTATGTAGCTGTATTACAATGTCAATACATATTGGTAAACTTTGTCCTTGATGCAACGTCCTTAAAATCAATTACAAATCTGTTTGAAATTTTGGATGGTATTCATTTCTGTGCATAAAAAGTGAAAACATGTTTTATTTGGCGATATTTCATATACGTTTAAATCAGATATGTAGTCCTTTGTTACCGTTAGTGCATTTGGTCTTGCTCAATCGTAATGCACATAGTTCTGTGTTATGGTGACGCCTGACATTGACAGTATGATCACGAGGGATTACAATGAAGGCGCATTGTACCATCACAAGCCGAGTTCTACATATTGACACCAACACACAGCAAGTCAAAATTAAATTTAACAAAGTTATATAAGATATAAGAGTTATAAGGGAAGCCCTCAGGAAAGGAAAGCATTGTTGGTAAATAATGGCTTATAACATCGTCCTCTACCGTAAAGGTATGACAAAGAAATCACAAACCGAGGAGTTAGTATCTTGATTGTCTTACCCGACGCTTGCATCAAGCTTCGGGTTCGACTTTCCAGAAATTCACCTAGATGATTGAGATTTTTTTGCATACTCTCACCGTTGGGGAACAATATTTTTCTGCCATTCTTTTATAACTTTGTTTGAAAACAATTATTTTCATTTGTAATCTGTTTTTGATTTGCACAAAGACTCATCTGTCAAAAA
The DNA here is from genome assembly GCA_032359455.1 of Chlamys rubida. Classification (NCBI taxonomy): domain Eukaryota; kingdom Metazoa; phylum Mollusca; class Bivalvia; order Pectinida; family Pectinidae; genus Chlamys; species Chlamys rubida. The sequence goes on from JAUMHH010077430.1 coordinate 9,921, forward strand.
CCTGGCTTCCGTGTCATTTTTTATTTCTGTCGTAACGTGTTAATATTGTTTCCTTTAAGGTGCTATCTGTGATATAACAGAGAACATGACTGAGAAATCATATCCTATACAGGTCGATAGAGGTCAACTTTACAGGTAAAACAGGTCGATAGAGGTCAACTTTACAGGTAAATCAGGAGACAATTCCGTGTGAGTGGTGGAAGAAATTGCGTTACATTACCAAGTACAGTTGAGAAACTTTACTAGCCTATGTTACGGTTCCCATCAGAAAACTGTTATCCAATCATTGACATACAAATCTGAAGAGAATTCGTCATGAAATTTAATATAAGATTAAAAGAAAATTTTGCAAATGTATTCAAACTTTAACAATGTGACAGAGAGATAGGTAGCTGTGATGGTAAGGGTAGGAGAAGGAACGGGGTTTTATAATATGTGATAATTACATGTTAGATATCGATTACAATTTTTACACTCGTCTATGTATGATAATCCATGTTCAACCCGGTAATTACATTGGCAGAACGAACTCTATGCATATTCTACGAACCCAAACTATACATTGATTTGTATAAAAGAAAATTAATACCCCCAAAAGGAACACTCAATCCATATTTAAAGGTAAACCAATAGCAGATGTATTTTAATACAGTAATCCTATTCCTTGTAACGTTATAAATCCGCAGACTATGATATCCACTACCCGCCTTGAATTCCTTGGTCATACTTATTAACAATGACTGTTGAAGGCATACTCAGTACGTTTCTACGTCCCTACATAACTATGTTGTAAGGGACTTCTGGTGTCGCCTATATACTCTGTGTATAGATTTATTAAGTCTGGTATATTATAAAATAAGATATATTATAGTATGACTCAAACAGTTTATCGTTGCCTATACCTACATACGGTAAATAGCAACAGTTGTAATTTGGCCGTTATCGTTTTGGTCATTTCCAGCATCAAATAATTTCCTGATCCACATGTATGTATAAGATGTATTTCTGTAGAATATTATTAAATGGAAGATATTTTCTCACAATCTTGCTATTTTTAAACAAAACCCCGCCAGTGACCTTTCTGATCAATATATTCTTATGGTTATATACATGTATGATAAATATGCACAACAAATACATATTATTCTTTAAGATAACATATAAAACATATACATGGTTTTCATGGGTTGTTATGTCTTCGGTGAATGTGAGCACTTATCAGTAGGTCTTTTCACTTATCTTTTCATCTATTTTATCTTTTGAGTCGTCTTGTCATCATTAGAGAACATGTACATTGACAGGTATATCGTATACTAGTTTAAATTGTTATATCTTGCCGGCTTTCGTAGTGTGATCCTGATCTATCATGTGAAAACAGAATCTATTGTTTATCAGATACGGACGACAAAGAGATCAGAATCAGCGAGTACGTTACCGTTTTGTTGGAGGAGGCTACGCTTTGTCTCCTCTTGGCACTTGAGTATCTGTAGCTGACAGCCACATGAACACCTCCTCCACCCTCCATTTCGTACAGGTATGTTAATTAACAGGTAAGTCCAAAACACACAGGTAAGTCAAAATGAATCCCAGTGCGGAGTTTTAAATGTCTATACACCAGGGTGCATATATCTACATCGTATTATGCATTTATGTGACTTTATCCAAGATTTAAATAAACTTTTATACACGTAGTCCCCCGGCTCGTGTAGCATATATCTTCTATAACAGGTGTGGGAGATTAAGCAGGTAACACACACATATATATATATATATGACTAGCTTTGTCTTAGACCACTGTCCTTGATACACGTGGCCTATCGACCACACGTCTATAGGGATACCCTATAGAGCTTAGTATAATCTTATCTTGCCTCACATGAGCTGTCGGGAGTCTAAAGCTGATATACAGCTTATTGTAAGGTAATACGTTTATATACGGAGACCTGTCAATGTTCATGAATAATCATCATGCGTCTAGAAAGTCTACAATGAGCGGCGATTGAAAAAAAGTTTTGTCTTTTTTTAAATGAGAGGATAAACGAACACGAACCCATTAAGAAATCAATTTGACGTTAAGCGATAAACATCCACTTATCTTCTCCTAGCGTGTGGCCAAATAAAGCACTTATCTTATCTTTCATTTCACGACGTCATTTTCGCTTGTGTTAATATGTATAGATGAACCGGTTAGTAGGTACATGCAAAACGGTCTTTTGTAATGTGTTGATGTCAAATTTTAAAAACACATGTTTGTATGAAATTGATTTAATCTGCACGGTATTAAATGTCACTTAATGAGGAATGTGTCTTTGCTAAGGGGATTTAAATTATATGCATCACCTTACTAACTCTTTTTAAGAATTTGTTCATTATAATTTCTTTCTTTTGGAATAATCTGATCGTGAAAAGAAGTATTCTGATAAAAAAAAAAAATGGTTATGGAAATAAACGTTTTCATCAGGTTTTAACAAACTACAAAGTTTCGAGGCAAAGTTATTTTTAATTAATTTCATAATTATTAATGGATGGTTATCTTGCCATTATAAATGTTAAGTTATTATCTTAGCGCTACAAATAATATCACTTAGCGCTAAAAATAATTACCAAGGTTTTAACGCTACAAATGGATTATGTTTTTCTTACCAGTATAAATGTTAAGTTATTATCCTAGTGCTGCGGACGATAAGTTATTATCTTAGTACTACAAATTATTACCAGTATTTTCACGCTACAAACTAATGGATTATTTCACCAGTATAAACTGTTAATTCAATGTATCTTAGTGCTGCAGATGATCAGTTATTATCTTAGCGCTACAAATGATAAACAATTATCTTAGCGCTACAAATGAAAAACAATTATCTTAGCGTCACAAATGATAAACAATTGTCTTAGCGCTACAAATGATAAGTAATTGGCTTAGCGGTACAAATGCACGTGCATAATGTATATATACGGGGTCCATCTCACGATGGGTGCTTAAATAAGGCCAACATTTGGATTGCAAAAGGAGGTTTAAAGGTTTTTCTTTTGAATAACTTTTGATTAGATGTGCATGTCATGATGACGAAGCGTATAACATTAGCATTGGAATCATGAGAAGTTCTAAAGGTTATTATGATATTGAAAGTTTAAACGTGATTTGATATATTTTACCCGTTAACATTCACGATTGTTGGGTAGAGTCAACTAAGAAGAATGTACAGAAAACTTAATTGTTAATGATGATGTACCGTAAAAGATGTTAAATGCTTATTGAGCTGTTTATCACTGATGCTGAGTTCTTGCAGTTAAATAACAAACATGTGTATGTGATATTTTAGATTAATTCTATTGATTGGTTCCGGTTGATTAATGTTTGTATACCCTCTTAAGGCAATATGGTACAACAAAATGATACCTGTTAGTTCTGTAAGAGTTATTATCAATGCCTCAATTTTTCAACACATTTCAAAAGTGTCATATATTTACATGTAGTTTAATTATATTTAATTTTCAATCATCACAAATGGATTGGGCACACGTTATTACATCTTAATACAGTCCTTTCCAAAATACATAACAACACATCAATATAAATATAAATGCATAAGTTGTCAGCAGTTACATAGAAAGCTTTTAAGCACCATTCATAAAGATTTTTTGACAATAGTTTTAGTTAGGAATTTAGGAAACGAAAACCATGGAAAGTAAGGTAACTAACATACATCCCTAATATACATGTTATTGCTTATCAGTTTATTAGAAACACGAAATTATTACCAAAAACAGGGAAAGATGTAACTAATAGAGGACTTATATAGGCTAGCCTGTTGTCCAATCCATTTGTTATTGAACAATACAATTTGTTTAAATGAAATGAAAAGATTCTATTTCTTCTTCAGTTGAACTGTCTTTACATTTATCTATACAACACTAAACATATGTGTAGGTCGGACACATCTGTATAGAATCGGAAACGTCACTTTTTGATTCCTTTAGTAAACGTGTAAATACTAATAGTTAATGTTTGTTTTAATGATTTTACACTGTGACCATGCTGTAAAAATATCTAGCGTTACTGTTTCAGTGAAAGTTTACTGAAGGTATTTGTCTCTTTATGTCAATTATTTCTGTGCTATTTTTGTCCAAACTTCTATTTGTCTAAAATGTGATATAGTCCACAAGTTGATACTCCATTTAAACGAAACTGGTTCTAATAATATACACACCATACTTTGTGAATATACAACAGGAAATCAATATTTGACTTTAACGTGCTTTAAAATTTGTATTTCTTTAATGTACCCTTTTGGCTCACAAATAGTTTAGGATCGATTTTTCATGGTGTATATGATCATAGTATCGTTGTTTCCAGCTGACGTTCCAATACACAATCGGCCAATAGATCTCGGACAATCAGATCATCAATGACATAAGCATTTACCATTGTCACACATCAGGCTGTTTCAACAGGTGTCCGTAGAGTTCCATTTATCAACGTCCATGCCTGGTTACAAAACATTTAACCTACTACTAGATTAGATGATTGTAACAGGAGTCTATCGACATACCAGTTGTTATACTCATCTATTCTAATTACAATGTGTGCATATCGGTAACAGACATAAGTATCAACGATGAACATATCATTAGAATTAGTTTTAAAAACACAATGCAGAGGCAATTTATCATCTCATTATAACATAAAGTTGTTCACGCGATGATTGAGTAACCAAATAGGAGACACCGGGCTATCTATTAGCCTATTAATATCATTGACAAGTTGCTATTTTTTCCTCGAAATATATTTTAAATGAATTTGATCGTTCAAGAAGAGGACATTAAAGAAATCCAGTTTGGTTTCACCCGATGTTTCCCTATAATGTTATTGTAATGATTGCTAATGTCTACATATAAAATTCGTCCTGTTTTTGAAAACTGAGCAGGTTTTTCTGATAAATTCGACATTTATTTTTTCATTGTCGTCTTTTACTGATATACTTATATAAACATTGAATATATTTCATATTAACAGGTCGATATAGAAGAATAAAAGATAATATTATTTTATAGCAACATACCTGTATTCGGAACGTCTTCAAGTGATAGATTCGAAATCTGTCCCTCGCGTATGTAACCTACTGCCATTGTTATTTATGTATTGTGTCTCTACAGGACATATACTTATATTTCATTACCATAATGACTTTATACAGCCAGCTAATCTTCTATCAACCATTACAGGTACAAAGCATCTCATGTTACGGACCAACTTGTTATACGAAGCTAAATAGGATTCTGCTATTGTTATGGTGTATATATTAACATATTTCTAATAATGAATTATCTATCAATCTCTAAATAAAAATAGCATTATATGTAAGCTCATATCAAGCTTAATGTACAGTTGTCATAGATTAAAGTGATCATAATGTTCATTCTATAATACGCGAGCCATATATAAAGTTACATTACACATTACTTTTTTGTTGAGTAAATGCCATTTAAATACAGATTTAAATTGCTGATCTTTATAAAACGTACATAAAAATGTTGCATTAGCGCAAGGCTATGAAATGTCACATGACGAGAATCATTAAAATTAACTTGCCACATAATGCTAAAACATTAATGGAAGAATTATTTCATTGGCAACTCTACAAGCATCCCTATGTAATCCCTGGCCTGAGGATATAGATTTATTGTTAGAAAGTCTTCTCAAACATAATACTCACTATAAGCAACCGAATAGATAGTGTAGCTAGCACGAGGTAGATAGCTACACTCAGTGTCCATGATGCACTGTCATGCAACGTACTTATATGCGTGCTGATGGTACAAAATGCATGTTTCATGTATCTTTTATCAATCAATACCGAAGTATATTTAGTAATTTAATCTATCAAGTATATCAAAGATTTGATGTAGTTGGTCTAATATTTCAAAACTCTATTCAAGCAAAGATGTACGATATCATGACAATTTCTTACTTCAGATGGTTCGTTGCCTATACGCGCTCTGTTTATAATATTTACTCAACTAACAATATAACAATAAATGATGTGATAGATGAAAGGTAATTATTAAGACGTCATATTTTACCGTAAAATGTAAATCTTCTTGTTTTTTCTCTTCTTTTATAGGAATAGGTTTCTTGGTTCCCTTCCCGGTATTTTTCATTTTGTCGTGCTATATACAGACGTTAATGGCGACTCGCCGCGTTTTACATATGTTAAGGAATGTTTAGGTATAAAGCAGCTACAATAGAATCATTGTACTATTTGTTTGTAATTTATCAATGTTCCAGTTGTGCCAAACCCCATATCTATAACATACAACAACGTCCTATAACAATAACACAAATATACAGGCCGAACAATAATTCATATACATGTATAATCAAAACAATACCATGTAGAGTAAGCCCTATATGCCAAACAATAAAGAGGCACCAATATCTGTAACTTACCTCGATATGGGCGAGGGGGCTACCCCCCTTATCTGATGTGGTATCCAGCTTGGCTGTATTTCCGAACCGACGACTTCTATATGTTAGTTCAAAAGTGTCACCAACTTTAATCCAGCAAAGATAGACTAGTCCACAATGATACTTAAATGTCTAACACGTGTACCCACATATACCGATATAACAAGCTAGAACTGGTGATAGACGAGATAATTCGTGGGCACATGTGCGTGACCACACTTAACGTTGGACAGATTTGCTATATATCAGCGTCGTTTAAAGGTACTCAGCTCTTACAAAATAAGGTCAGCTGTCCAGTTTCATACAAAAACAAGATTTGACCAAATCTCAGCGCAACTACAATGACACGTATCGATCAACCAATCGTAGACGTCCATTGATCGGATATGTTGCTATGTAGATTTGCAGGCTTGTCGTGTTCACGTGCAGTTTATATATATATATATATACAAATCTGACCCACTGCACTTGGCAGTTCGTTTGATATATATACCTATACAGTGGTGTGTATTACTTACAACAAAGCCAATCATTTAATAACGTGATATGGACAATCGCCGAAAAAGAACATTATAACCGCACCGATTGCTCCTTGGGGCAGGTAATTAACACTGGCCAGTCAAACACTACAATAGTACGTAAAGGGGCTCAATATCATAGGCTTATCGACATCCCGTTTGTAAATAGCACGCCACAACTGTATTATGAGAATATCAAACCCACTTCTCCAGACCGTTAAATGTTTAACGGTACTGTCTTTTGATGGTCCACAAATCAACAACAAAGCAGGACTTTCGATTGTTGAGTATACCTAAAGAAACCTTTTTACAACTTTTATGTATTAAATAGTTAATGGTTCGTGTACAGTTAACGTTTAATGCTCAGATGTAGACGTATTGTGTTGTATGTATTGACAGCCCGACTCTATGGTGTCATTGTCGTTTAGAATAGAACGTTAAACAATATAAAACCAAACCAAACCAAACTAGAATAATGTACACAATGTCAACATCAATATTCTATTTGAATACTATCGTTGGTGTATGATGCACAGCGGTTATATAGTTCTTTGCTTAAGGCTAGCAACATTTATTACCCACCACGGATAATAGTGTCTCATCTTTTACAAACGTTGTTCGTAGTGTAGCTAGTTAAGTTTTTGCGATCTTATCCGATTTTGTGAAATACATCTCGAAAATTTAATTTGCTATACTACGAACAACGTTTGTAATAGAGAACGAACTATTGTTTGCTAGGGTGTTTCTTACTAATGAATGGTTCGGTATCGATAAGGGAAAGACCTTTGATGATTTATTTGTCCTTTTTTTCTCATTTTGTGAACACATGAAGAACACAGTAGAAAAATAGTCAAAACTGAAAGGAGCAAAAGCAGAAAATAAAAGTTCGCAGTTCTATATATTTTTATGTTTGCTGGTTTTTTTCTGTTTATTTGCAAGTTTGCCATTTAATATCCCTTTAGTTCAAGCAATATTGTTAAATATCTAAAGTTTAGCTATATATATATATATATATATATACGCTTAAAATTCACAGGTTTAGCGTTAGTGTTCACAAAATGTCATCTTTAACTGCAAGAGAAATCTGTATGTAACATCGGTTATCCATGAAACCAACAAAAAATGTATTTACCTGCATAATATCGTTTTATCGAACTGTAATTTTATATAATACGAATTAAATAGGTTTTATTCTTTCCGTCCACCTTTATTTTTAAGCGGGGATATATCGATGCTTTCTTTCGTTCCATTGTTTGCTGTATTTGAGCAGGCTTGTGTTGAGAGGGACAATGTGTGGTTCGATTGCTAAGGAGTAAAAACCATTGCTCAATGAAGGCTTATTGAAAACAAGTCAAGTGATACCAAGTCAATACGACTCCCGAATCGATAGTACAATCTTGAATTATTCATGCATATGCAGTGTTTTTCGTTAAATACCTGTGTAGGGATTGTGTATGCTAATGTTCACGCCAGGTGGGGGCATACATTTATAAAATACGGTGTTTAATACCAGCCGGTAATACACACAATACAATACATTCTATAGTATCTACCGTCAAATCTTGTCTCGAATTACCTATCGTAAAAATGACTTAAAACCCAAACAATTAATTGGTTTTCAAGCTTAATACGCTTACTGGAAAAGTATGTTAATGTTTTGAAATAAAACAAATTTGAAATTGAATAATAGTAACAGATGAAATTATAAGCGAAATCTTATGTATCTTTTGTAACAAATTAACAACATATATCATGCCGTTCACTCACACATCTATTTCTAAAGTTACCTTGTACAATGAAAAGCAAAATACATGGGAATATCAGCTGGACTGGGTCTGCATGAACCTCTTGGTTGTCCCCCTTTTTACCGGTAGTAGAACAGTATCGCTGATGAGGCATAAATAGACGAATTGGCTTTATGGTGGAATAACATGTTCCCTTTGTGTGGCTTTTAATTGTTTCAAAAGATCAATTGGTAGCGATTGTTTCAAAAGTTTGAATTCAAAACCAAATGCATACTTAATCAAGTGGCAGAAAAACGTCCCCCTACATTTGTATAGCAGATTGTTTATAGGTTATAGGACTCTATATATCTATCCATATATGTTTATGCATGAAATACAATTGAAAACATATATAAAGAGTGAAGGAGTGTTACAATAAAAACACCTACTTATAATACACAAGTTTATTTTAAATGGATTTACTTGTATACTATGGATACATGTTTATACACATTTCATATCCTGATATTAAAAAAATAGCTGACTTACATACAATAGAATTATATCTATACAATTTTTGTACTTAGTTCAATTAAAATTCGCTTAAATATCAATGTAGATAGAAATCAATCATTATTAAGTCAGAATATATATATATGGATATATGTAAAGCCTTGTAATAGTTTATGTCTTTATTGTGTGATGTAAATGTATACATTATGTGATGTTTAGTTATAAGTAATGTTTGGTTAAATACTGAACTCCAGAACTCATCCCAAGTAAGGAAATAAAAATCAAAGATGTGCCTCCTGTGAGAGGATATGTTCATATGATATATATATATACTCATATGATATTTTACATGATGTATCTGTGAAGACAAAAAATAAAAATAAAAAAAATCCCTCTAGCCTGATCTATTACATTGGGAGCCCAGTCTCCGTGCTGGTCATATCTACTCTCATCAGTCGAGCTATCGACATCATTGATCAGGCTCTTCACATATATATGTTATCGAGATCCACACCATGTTACCTTTGCCTGTCAACCGTCTAATTTGCGTAGAAATGAAATAAGCATATTTGATTTTTTGTTGAAAGATTTCTATCATAATATTGATAACAGTAACATTTAACTAAATCAAGTATTTTAAAAATATCCGATGCGTCTTTTCGTCTAGGATAAATTATATGTTGAAATTCATATTTGAAGACCGATGCAATGTTAACATTTGTTTTTACTTTGATAATATGCTTTAAATATAGTAAATCCAACCAAACTAAGGATATTTAATTCTTCATATTTACTTAGGTATATCTTATAACCCAAACTGATGTATTGTATAATTTCAGATTTATATTAAAGCCAACTTAACCGAAATTTTCAAGTTTAACTTTCCAAAAGACGCTTAGTATTTACAATCTATGAAAAAGTGGTTATAATTCTCATTTACCTTACATAGCCTAAGTTATCATCTTCTAATTTCTATCGTTTTTAAAGAACTTGACATGGAATTATGAAATTGAACAATTGCAATTTACATTTTATATATATTATCAAGAAGTTTACTGTAATTAAAATTAAACATGGACTCATACGTTTTACTATATTCTGGGTTAAACAACTTTTTCCACATTTCCTCACAATAGCTAGGAACATATTTCTACTATAACGCCATATTGTATATACATGTATCTATATTTTCCAGGTCTTTTAAATGGGTATTTAAGGGCTTTTTATTATGATATAAAAATAATTCTTTTTCTATTTTCATTTTTGGTTTTGTATGATTCCTCTTTTCACATTCATATTTTCCATTTTTTATGAACTACATTTTTATATTTGCCGTTTCCATTATCCGGTTTTGCTTACCTATCAGTTTGTCATATATGTTATTTTCATCGATATGTCCAAGCGGATTTATAATGTCTTCAAAATATATCATCCCGCTTATTCAAGATTTGGAAATAAAACACACATTTAATGTGAATGTTACCCAATAATTCTTCATTTAGAATATTTCTGCAACTTTTGTAAATATCTTTTCTTGTTCCTCGAATCTTTAACCATGATTCAATCATGTTTAAATATTATTCTGGTATTTCATTTGTATTCTCTTCGCTATTTTAAACTTTTAAAATGCCTATATTCATTTAAAATATAATAAATTCAAGCCACATTTATCAAATATTGTTCTAGGGATGATTTTCCAGTTTGCATCTGTTTCATACATTAACATCTTTACCCAACTTACCGTAACATACTATTGTTTGATTTTACGTCCCTGAACTCATCACCCCTAAAATTCCATAATGAACTATCCCAACCTTTGAATTGAAAGAGTTTAACTATGTCTTCCTGGCAAATTTCGCCAATTATAGTATTTCGTTTTACATTTTCCCCTTCTCGCCCCATATATATTATGCGTTCCATTTCCTTTATATGTACCTTGTCTAACGTCTGTGCTAAGAATGTAGTCTTTAGAATCACCAATGGCAGAACTATTTGAACTTTTCCTATTAAAGTCAGTTTCCTCTTTTTTCAGTTTTCCAGCAGACCATCAATCGAGGTTGTCTTACGTTCCCAATTAAGATTTTTGCATATTTTTTTATTATTACCAAAATATGTTCAAAGCGCTGTTATACCTCTTATTTTACCAGTCTTTTCCCTCGTTAAACCATTGTTTTCTCTTATTACACCACCTAAAAACATCCCTTCTGTTTTTTTGGTTTTTTTTTAAATTTTAAACACGATACCTCTCAAAAGACTTCAACAATTTTAAGAGATTTATCTATGTCTGCGTATTTCAAGAATAACGTTTGTGTCGTCAGCAAATTGTGTTAATTTGATTTGTTTTGTATTAATTCGCAACCCGGTTTTTCCAATACACATTTGCCAAAATTGCAACTGCAATAATGAATATCAAGCTGCACAGAGGGCACCATTGCCTTATTCCCCGTGTTATTTGATACTCCCCTGCAATCCAATTATTATTCTTACACTGTAACACATCCGGTTATATTTGCATAAAAGGCGCTGATACGTTTCAGAAATGATTCACCAAAGTCAAATCGTCTTAGAGAATCATTCATAAATTCCCATTCTATTATGAAATATTGTAGTATCATCAATTATCTGGCAACACAGAGGGGAGATTGTCAGTTTTATGATACAAATTTTATGAGCTTAAAAGCTAATTAGAATCTTTGTTTTAGGGAGTTTGACACATAACGTTATAACTCAGACTCACAAGAAACCTGACATAAAATGGAGATCATTTTCAAAATAACCAATTAACTTAATTCTCATCCAACCCCTTAAAATCTGAGAACAGTATTTGGGTGTTGGGGACAAACAAATATTTAGCCAATAATGACAACAACCAAAATTCCAAGTCGTTATTAGGCTATATTAGCAAACTATAATCATCCTGTAATTGTTACCCCAATAACGGTTCCTGAGTTGACAAATTGATTGCAAGGATTCCTCCATGCTCAGGAACAATGGATTTATTTGGGGTACGTTTACTATCACCTTAAAATAACTTTTATTAAAAGAGATATATAAGGAAGAAAGGGCAGGTCAAGTTGAAGGACGATTTGAACAACACGTTTTCCTATATACGTTTTCATCATCTAGGATAAGTGATCGATCATCTAATTAAGCTACCATGCGAAGGGTTAGATTTCAACAATGAGATACCCCTTGAGTCGTGTTCTGTTCATTATTAAACTATACTTGAAGCCATCGACCATATTTTGACATTAAATGGCAAAATCTGACAATCAGCCTATAGTCAGGGGTGTTAGGGATATTTTGGTTCAGATTCTTCCAAAAGCACCAAATTTGGCCCAGAGGTCGCCCATGCC
>JAUMHH010077541.1:0-22497 GCA_032359455.1 Chlamys rubida
AGGGGGGACCCTCTGCCCCCCCCCCTATTTTGAAATTCTGCCTAGAAAAAGCTACAAATCCCCCCTCCCTACCCCATTTAACCTGGAGACAACACTGCACACAACAGTACCAGTCAATAGTATATTTTAAGCTTGTCCTACTTAAATGTTTTAAGATGATTGAATTTTTATCAGGGACATATTTCACTCCTCCAGCCCAGGTTATAGGGTCTGTGTGTGTGGATAAGCCAGCACCCAGTTTGTATTGTTATCGGAGCACTGAAGGCAGGGATCATATATCTCTGTTATCTAGACAACTGCCACTCCACGGGAACCTATCTCTGGTAAACGTCTAAAGAGTGCACGCTGCAGACTACACACCCATAGACTGAACAACGTAGACTCAACAACAGGTTATATATATCTACGCACACAGGGACATAGTACTCACAGACAGACTAAACAACAGGTTATATATATATCTAAACCACAGAGACATAGTACTCACAGACAGACTAAACAACAGGTTATATATATCTACACACACAGGGACATAGTACTCACAGACAGACTAAACAACAGGTTATATATATCTACGCACACAGGGACACAGTACTCACAGACAGACTAAACAACAGGTTATATATATCTACACACACAGGGACATAGTACTCACAGGCTCCACGCTTACAACACCACAGGACCTTGTACACAACATGGCTACACACCTACAACCTATCTTGTCAACCTTTGTCTTAGAACTGGACCAGTTAGAAAGTGTAGTTTATCTACCTAGATGTCAGTACCACTTCGTCAGCAGGGGGAAATTAATCAAATGTTTATTAAACCCAAACAAGTGGACACAAACAAATCCTTGCCTAAAACGAAGAACGAGCTTGAGGACATTCTTTGTGAACTTAAACCTAAACCTGTTTTGCTTTCATTGATGAAGCTACAAACCCTATTATACCATATACTTGACACAACCTGCCATTGGTTCAATAATTGTCTCTTAGATATTAAATCAGTAGGGTGGTCAATATTTAACATAACAAGGGCACCTACTGGGATTTTAGAATCATAAATACTTTTCGAAAACTTCTGGATGATTTTCTGTCCTGGATTTTATAGAATCGCCCAGTTGTTTCTTCTTAATTATATATAAGACAACCTCTGCTACTAAAACTGTGACTGAACTAGTGTACTGAACGAAAACAAAGCTGTCATGGAACATTGAAGCCAGAGTGATAGAACACTTCTATTAATGGAGAATTCAACCTGAGAATCAAAGAAACCTTCATGTCTTTGCAACAGCTGTTGGAAGACAGTTTTTACAGTACATAACAAGAATATTTTTCCCAAGGACTATGCTGGAAAGTTTATCAGGCCTTGATTTCATCCCGATTTCCTCAACAACCAATGACCTTTCCAACCCATTAGTCATATGAATCACACCAGACCAGGTTTATTGTTGTATGAATCCCACTGAGTGATATTTTTTCCTGCATCAAGTAAAAAACGTGGTTACCTGACAGATTATCACACACACATCATAAACCCTCAGCACTTCCACGACTTTACAATCCGACAACATCCGAGGTTTGACCTACGACCCCCGTCCTACACAATTCTCCTGACATGGTTGGGGGATTTCCATGAGTTATGAACCGTTTTGCTGTTCATTTTTACATAAATTTCATGCAGATGAAGCCAGCTACATGCATGAAGTTCACCTCTCAGCAAATTGCAGGACATTTTTGAATGAAACATAAAATGATCTTAACATTTCTTGAAGAATTAAAAATATCTACCACATTTACAAGATATATCTTTTTGTTTATCGTTCATCCTTATGACCCCTCCAGCTAAATAAAGATGATGCTCATGGTTTTCCATGTCAAATCTCTGATATATCACACATTAGACTTGATGCATCTCTAATTATCTGTGCTCAGAAAAGCAAGAGATGTGAAAGCTGTAACAACAAAGATGGTTGGGAATGCTACGGATGCGGGGCACTTTAAATTTAATGCGTCCAGTTTTCCAGCTGGCCAACTCTCAAATTCAGGATTTTAAGTATCATTTACAGGATTAGTGTGGTATTGTTTTTGGTTCCAGTTTCTCAACAAATTCCATAAAATACAATTTAGACTGAAATATTTAGTCCATATCTGATTAGAATATTATATCTTTTTTGTAATCACATGATGATCCGTCAAGGACCAAAATGCAATGCATAAGACATTGTATAAAATGCCTTGGTATTATTGATTTCGTTTGCTGGATTTTTCTATATTCTATAGCCAATCAAAACATGTCAAAAAGGGGGTTTGTACATCTTAGATTGAGGATCCCGGTCCCACTGCACTGTAGTTTTTCGTACAGTTTTGCCACGACACTTCCGTTAACCTGGTAGCTGTCGGTAAGAGCGATAGTATAACCCTCCAAAGTCCAAGGTTCAAATTCCAGCCTAGCCCAGCTGCATTTTCACACTCAAATCACCATTGTTGATTCCATTTTGTTTATTCCATATTTGTTATTTTTCATAAGGTTTTCGTTTCAGAAATGATTTATCGAAGCTATAGTCATGCCAGAACAGTTTCCAATGCATAATGAAGTCTTTGGCAGTGGTACATGAACCCATAAATAGCAAGAACTCTGTAAGCAAATACATATACAGATAACTCATTTCGAGCCCAATTAGGTAACAGTGCTGTCGGATCTATTTTGTGACAGAATTAAGATGATGCAGATAACTGTAATATTTAGACATGTTACAGATCGCGATGATGGTAAGGACGACTCTTAGAAGTGTAACAGATTGCGCTGATGTTGAGGACGACTCTTAGAAGTGTAACAGATTGTGCTGATGTTGAGGACGACTCTTAGAAGTGTAACAGATTACGGCGATGTTAAGGACGACTCTTAGAAGTGTAACAGATTACGGCGATGTTAAGGAAGACTCTTAGAAGCAAAGCATCCGGATGATGTTGAGGACGACTGTTACACATGTTATAGACCAGTTTTGCGGATGTTTTTGCTGTGTGACTATTAGTTGTGAAGGGTAGAAGGATTTATACCAGGAAAAGTGACTTACCTGTGATACAGTTATGCCACATTTGCGTGCTAGCTCCTCCTTAGCCTCCTCACTGGGGTAGGGGTTACTTAGGTGTGAGTAGAAGTACTCGTTTAGCACCTCTGTAGCTTGCTTACTGAAGTTTCTTCTCTTCCTCCTACAAAACCAACCATTATTTGTAGCCACCACAAACACCATTAACAGCACTGGTTTTGAGTTGTAAAATTTTCTCTGGAAAAATGTTACTTCCACCATTTTCAATTCCTTCATACTCTAACTTCAATGTATACAGCCGAGATGTGTTCCTTCAGAATTTTTTTCATAACTTGAAAAATTTCAATATGTAAATCATGGATTTCAGCATCGAATTTCTACTCTATTTTTTTTAGACCTTTGGCTCACCCCGAACTATGACACACTTTTTGACCTCCTTATAAGCTACCCTGTCCGATAATGAGACTCTACCTTGCATCCAGGAATCTTGACCTTAGGATCATGACAGCCTCGCACGTGCTCTGCTTCAGCTGCATCTCAATGGCAGCAAACTTTTTACGTATGATACCAACCATACGCTCAATTTCTTTGGGTGCAATGGGGCGTGTACGACTCTGTTCTCGTAGGAGGTTGACAACATGTGTTGTAAACTCATTACACGCCTGAAAGTATTAGAGAAGAAATTGGGGATTCCCCGTTATGACAAGGTATAGGGTACAAAGTTAAAACAATTGCATGGTACAGGCCGATTGCCGCAATGCGAAAAACCAGCACATCTGTCCCTTAGCGTTCAATCATCGTTTGGATAACGTTCTGTCTGGCCATTTGGAAAGAAGATATATTGTTATCATGATAAAAGTTAAAGAAAAGAAAATTTAACCATGTGTTGAAATATTGGATCAATCCTTAAGCTCTAGTTGATAACCAACATGCATTGTCAAAACATGCATAAATTATAATAGAAGTTTGAACTCAAAAACACTTTTCTCAAATTTAATCTTCCATTTAAAAATTTGTTGAATAGCCTTGAAATATTTTAGCCTAGTTTTGGACCTTCGTTATGTTTATGGGACCTTTTTCTGGATTCATGCACAATTTTAGAAAAACTTATTTAATCTCTTTTTATCCCAAACCTTCCTAATCCTCCTACATTGACCTGTGAAACCCCTCTATTTACCCATATACAGAGTTTCTCATCTACACACTTAATCTTAAAACCTCTCCAATGAACATTTACACATTCTCTCCCATCCACGATACCACACTTATAGTTTTACTTACACAGCTACCGTTATTCCTAAACCAACACCTGTCTGCCTACGGTATTCAACCCTAACCATCTCTCCCACCTACAATATTCAACCCTAACAATCTTTCCCATCTACAATTTTCAACCCTAACAATCTTTCCCACCGTCAATATTAAACCCTACCCATATCATACAGCAATATTCAATAGTTCCCATCTTTCACATCGACAATATTAAACCCTAACAATCTCCCCCACCTACAATATTCAACCCTAACCATCTCTCCCACCTACAATATTCAACCCTAACCATCTCTCCCATCTACAATATTCAACCCTAACAATCTTTCCAATCTACAATATTCAACCCCAACAATCTTTCCCACCGTCAATATTAAACCCTAACAATCTCTTACACCTACAATATTCATCCCTAACAATATCTTACACCTTACACCTACAATATTCAATGCTTACCATCTCTCCACCGACAATATTCAACCCTAACCATCTCTTACACCTACAATATTCAACCCTAACCATCTCTCCCATCTACAATATTCAACCCTAACAATCTCTTACACCTACAATATTCAAACCTAACCATCTCTCTCATCTACAATATTCAACCCTAACAATCTCTCCCATCTACAATATTCAACCCTAACAATCTCTCCCATCTACAATATTCAACCGTAACAATCTCTTACACCTACAATATTCAACCCTAACAATCTCTTACACCTACAATATTCAACCATAACTATCTCTTACACCTACAATATTCAACCCCAACTATCTCTTACACCTACAATATTCAACCCCAACAATCTTTTACACCTACAATATTCAACCCCAACAATCTCTTACACCTACAATATCCAATGCTTACCATCTCTCCACCTACAATATCCATCCCTAATAACCTTCCTTCCTTCTATCAGTCATTCTTACATACAAATTTAAATATACTTTTCTGTTACCAATAATTCCCTTTCCTGCAAATATATTATTTTCCTCTAAATTTATCATGTTTTTGCTCTTACTATTAAAACTTACAAGGTATTTTTTATCTTAATGTATTCCCCCCTAAATCCCCAATACATGTATATGGTTTCCAACCTTCCTCACAGTAAAAGGTTTACCCAATAACAACTTGGATAAGGTCCTACAGTTAGGATATAGCAAAGTGTGGTAACATCAAGCAAATTTGCAAAAGCTGGGATCACTCTTATTGAAAGGCTCCCGTTTATCTTGAACATGGACATCAGCAAACATTTCTTTCTGCAGATATTAATTAAAAGTCAAATCTCAAAAAGCTAACAAAGAAAAGCTTAACTTGCAGATTCAATTCAAATCTCTATAAACATTACAAAGTCAACAAACATTTTCTGCCATTATGTCAGATTTTAAAGTTACACATACACAAAGCCAAATCTTTCTGCTTCAATAATTTAAATCCTTGTTCAATCTTGCGCAGTTACGTTAGCAAACATTTTCTGCAGATATTCATGAAATGTGTGTAGATCCCTGCTAGCAATTCAGCTCCGGTTATCAGCCTGGCCCCAAGATAAGTTTTATATTGATTTCATTGCCACAACTGAGAAACACGAGAATCTTAAACGCTCTGTATTAAATATTGATCACGGATATCCTTGTTTTACTTCATAATCTCTAACCAGGTAAAACTAGCTCAAAACCTGTCTTCTTCTGGTCACTGCTTATAGCATATCGATAAAGATGACAGCTCAATGTTATATGTAATTATAGCACACAATACCAATACATGTACCAACAGGAAAAGTAGCAATCCATGAATTTGATGGATTCACCAACATAATGAACAACAAATTTATCTTATTGATGAGAATTAATCAATCGAGACAAATCAATTTTCTATTGTATGTTCCGACAAACAGAGAAAAGGATACAAAAGAAATATTTACCATTGAATATATTTGTTTGGACATCAATACATTTTCTTTCTTTTTAATTATCTTTACTGAATAAAACATAATTACTGTACTTACAATATCAATACATATGAAATAGGATATTATTATACTTTAGGCAAAATAAAGAACCAAGAATTTACAGTTATCAAGATTTTAAATTATTTTAAATTGACAAAAAAAATCCCGGAACAGATCTAATCTACTAAAACCTGTATACCAATATTTGAAACACCCTAAGCACCGACTAAAATATCTACTTGGACAGGAAGCTTACGTACCATCAACTAACCAATCAGACACCTCCATTTACAAAAGCTGACCAATCAAAATTGGCACAACTTCCTGCATACCACTCATGCGAAAAATCTCTCCTTCTTCCAAACCCCAGTAGTCCGTGTTAATGGTGATTGTTATTTCTCTAACACACAAACATCACTCACAAAATCATGTACATGTCTCGGAAATCAAGCCTTTCACATTTTACTTCAATTTAAAAACAGTTTTTAAGTGTAATGTTCTTACTACAGTTTCATGATGAAATCATAGTAATTTCCCCCAAGATACTTAGTTACCTTTAAGAAAAAAACTCAAACTGTTCCATCAATTTTCCGAATTTTTCAGTTTGTTCAGAGACAAATTGACGAATTTCCGAATGTTTTCATTTGTTCCGAGACATGTTGACGACTTTGTTAAGACACATGTTAACATCCAGAACAGTTAATTCACTAACTAGTCTACTGGTTAGTACATGAGGTAAGTAAATGGTTATATATATGATAACATTACATACATTCAAAAATTTCCCTTGAGAAACACCCAAGTTGTTAATTTTAATTGTTGGAAAGAGTGAAAGGTGAAAAAAAAACGAAAATAAAAAAAAAACGAAAAAAGGAAAGAATGATTATGAATAAGTGACCAGGACCAAAAACTATGTAGGTGAATTATGACAACACAGGTAAAGGTAGAAAGACACACAGAACATGGCAAAAAAAAATAAACTGGAGTCAGTCACAGTGTGGAGTAGTGGTATTAATGTATTATAGTTTTGCCAGAAGACATAATGACGCTAACCTGTTCATATTTTCCGTACTCGGTTTGGTAGACCTGGCGAATCTGGGCGAGTTTTGCCTCGTAGTCTGAGTTTTTGATTTCTGACCCATCGTTCTATAATTATACAATAAGCAAGGTGGCATGTTCAAATAAAGGTGGTAAACATCAAAGTGCCAAGGAGAGCACCTAAAGGCGAAGGACACATCAGAGTGTTGGAGTATATATAGTCTCCAGACAATGACCAAGTCGTCAAGGTGGACAACTCATGCATGACTAATGTCCGTCCGGTCGGGAGTTAAATGTACACGAGCAGTAAGACAGACACACCTCATCTGTGAATCTACAACCAAAGTTCTTTTTGGCATCATAATGCAAGAGTTTTATTGACCCAGATTTTCTGCTGCACAGAAGACTGTGTTAAGAAATTTTTGATTATCATATACATTAAAGCCATTTTGGTCTCTGTGGAGTATAACATATAGATACTGCATGACCAAGTGCTTCAGGTGCTTGAATACTGTTCTGATTTGCTGTTACACCTTTTCAAAATGTTACATTTCATAAAAGATAGCTATAGTCAGTCAAAGAATATTTGATTTGCTGGTCTTGGGTTGTAGCAGATGAGGTGGGTCTGTAAATAATATTTGTCTGATGAATGATAACAGCTATAAAATATATAACATAATAATAACAGGGAAAGAAGGCTGAAAATGATAATAGGACAATAGACAACAAATACATAACACGAGGTGGAATATTCCAAATCATAGTCCCAGAGGAGCTTGTAGACATTTACAGTTATCACTTAGAGTATTCAAAATCGTTGTCGGAGAGAAGCTCTGCAGACATTTACAAATTACCACTAACATTAACTCATTCACCCCTGAAGACACATTTGAACCCTTCCAATTCAAAGGTTGGAATAGTTTATTGTGAAATTTCAGGGGTGCATGAGGTAAGCATGTGATACACTAATTACATTATAGCTGCCATACGTTTACACTGTCAAGAAATTGTTGAAGAATGTTGCTGCTTTTATTTAATATTTTCCTCAAATTAAAACATTCAAAATGTATGTACCTGGTATGATTAATTAAAACTTTTACTACCTATACATACAACCGGTTGATTTAATTACATTTTGAGCTAAATATACATACTGTACAACAAGAAATTCAATTAATTAATTAGTGTCGCTGTTTTTTGTTTGTTTATTTTGATAGCCACCAACTCTATTTTCATTTATGATTATAATTATCTCTCCTTATAGTGTTACAAAACTGCATTTTAAATTCGCATTTCATACCTTTTACAAATTACTTGCACTGCAACGGGCAAAAAACCTTCCCTTCAATTGGGATTTTTGGAGAATGCTGGCGAGCATGACCAAGTGTTTTTAATCATCATCACATACTTTAACTTATGAAATGGCGAGAAAAAAATATCAATAGTTTCTAATTTAGAAATGGCAGAAAAAGAAATTAGACTCACAATTTACAGAGCCCCTATGACAAATCATTTGTATTTTTTTTTCACAAGTGAATTACATTTTGTGAGAAACTTCAGTGAAACTCTTGGGTTTTGGACAGGCACGACAATTTAACACTTTGGTACCAGCACCATCAGCTTTCTCAGACCAAAACTCACAATGGAATCTTTTTTTAAGAATTCTATCAAATTGGGGAAAGTGAATCTGGAGACCATGTAAACGTATGGAGAATGTTCGCAGGGACCCCTGGGGACAAGGCCGGGCATGAAACGCCAGCTAACCTTAAATTATTGATCAAGAATCTGTTTTTGTAGGTTTAATCCCTCAGCATGCTGAGCTTTTAGGGTTTTTCTTGTGGAGTACGCACTATGCCAGTTTGCTTTTAAGTTTAAGCCCGTCTTGAAACAATGCCTCAAACATTACAGAATATGCCTCGTTTCATACTTAGATCATTAAACATATCCCATAATTTTGAGATATTTTTCAAAGGTCTATCTAGCACAGGGTCCTTTTGCAAAAAGTCGACAGCAATTGTAATTTGCAAACGTTTTGTAGGTCAATTAACAGATCTGTGTGTTAATATATACATCAATCACTGGGGTCTAACAGATTGTTTTTTAGAGACTAAACTAGAGTTTAATGCATGCTTTATGGTAACAAGCACACGAGTCTAGAAACAAAATGTGGGATCTAGAAAGAAATTAGAATTATTCTTAAACAAGATAATCGGGTGGCAAACCATTGGTCTGTTCATGCAGAATTTCGGATCGATATAATTCCAGAAATTTGAAAATGAATAGAAATACCTCATTAACTGTTAATAAACAAACAAATGACATCTACTACCCCGAGTAACATGAGATTTTTGTACACAGGAATAAACAATATCAGAAGAAAACAAGAAGTATATTATCAGGGGATCCTGATTTTCGTGAGATCGCAAAGTGATAACTAATCTTCGGAAGACACACCCAGCTCTCAGCTCAACTTGAAATCTACGACGACAAAATCTTGCAATAGACAACCTGATATGTCATGATAAAGGTTGAATAATGATTTTAATATGCATGTAGTTACTTCTATTTATGCTTTCTGATCATGATATTCCAGACACAGTACAGTAGATCATTTTTAGTGGGTTTTTTCTCCACAAAATGAAGCATGACATGCATTCGAGAAAGAAAACAAATCTCCTTCATTTTATCATAACATTTCAGATTACCTGTTATCTGGAAATTAAAAACATTATTTAATGCAGAATATGTAACACATTTATAACCACATATAAACCCATAAATAGGACATCATCATCACCTTGGTCAAAGTCTGAAACTCAAACAGTTAATGTCAAAACAATACAAATCTGCCAACTTCAGGGTTTACGAGAAAACTACAGCAAAGTGATTAAAATACTATTAATAGCCTCCTGTTGATTTCATATACAATATATAGGACTAATATATTAAAGTGAATCATGATCTTCAATTTTTCTGCTTTTATTATTTAAATACTGTATATGAGTCTTTAAATAGAACCTGTACAAGTAAATGTATTCATGATAAAATTCTTTCTTCATTTTATTGTAACATTGCAATTTGTATTTTGTCAATAAATATTTCCAACAGAAAGTATATAACACATAGGAAATAAAGTTGTAAGCAATTTTCTGGCATAATATTTTTTTTACATCCTATTAATTATCATTTGAACAAAATAAAATGTCAACCTTTGTCATTAAATCCCGAAGATCAATCTAATGCATAGCTAAATACATTTACTTACCATGCGAAATCTTCACTTACCGTTCATATAAAACTTTCAACAATTTGCCTTAAGCTTCATTACCGGTATATAAATTCTACAATTGTCTTTAATTTTAAATAGTTACAAAAAGTTCATAAAAACAAAACTAAATACTAAATTATCACTATTTTAACTCTTAAACCATGAACAGAACAAACTGCTTATGGAATTTGAAAAGTAAAGAAAAGAAATTAAAAAACATTCACTCTTGAATAATTTCCAGCAGATGAAACTTTCAAATGCACCAACGAGATACTGGAGCAATAGAATATGCAGGTTCAAGATCGCAACACAAATTGGTACGATATACATTTATATAGAAACAGATACATGTATATAGGACACACTATTTCAACAAGACAGTGCGGAGGTAAAATACATTTTCTGTGTCTAAATTTTAAAGCCATCATAATTGTTTTTCGAAATAGAAGTTTTGCAACACGGAAAAGTAATTTTGAAGTTGATATCATTTTACATCAACCAAGTCTTTTGGAAGTATATATACAGATTCCAATCCATAAATCATTTCGTGATAGAATGCTATTTTACCTCTGTGTGAAGACCCATTAAACATGCATGCATCATCAGAACCATTTCCAATATTATAATAATAATCGAAATCATGTCAATGAGTACTAAATTGATGTGCAAAAAGTTTTCTCCTTTTTTTCCCACTTCTCTCTTAGATTCAAAGAATTACAGAAAAAAGATGTATTAATGAACAAATATTTAAAAATTTCTTGAAAATGAACATTGAATTTCTAATGCAGCCATGTTTAGACGGATGTTCACAACCACCAATTCCCTGGGTGCAGAGACAAACAAGTTTGTGACGTTCACCTGTTCGTATTTCTCCAGCTCTGTGTGGTATATCTGTCTAATTTGTGCCAGTTTGGCCCGGTAGTCTGAATGCTCTATGGCACTGTCGGGTTGGCCACCGGACGCTGCAGCCGTGGCATTAGCTGCTGCGGACGACCCACCCCCTTTCTCTGGCCCGGCCACACCCTCTGCTATTAACATGTTGTCCAGTCGCATGAGCTGCGGGTCTGGTGGCTCCTCCTCCTGGGAATTCCTTATACTCAGTACTGAAACACACAACACACATCAAGGTCATTATATATGGTTGTCAAAAAGGAAATTTAGAAAACACCCATTGCCAGTTGTAAGGTAAGTAAACTGGTCATTGTTTTGCAAAAGTTGGACAAGATAAACAGAACGGTTAAATGCAGTACAGGTCAAGGTCAGAATAGTCCTAAGAGGTCAAGGTCAGAATATTCATAAGAGGTCAAGGTCAGATAAGTCACAGACCATCAAGGTCAGAATATTCACAAGAGGTCAGGGTCAAAATAATCACAAGAGGTCAAGGTCAAAAGATTTGAAGGTCAGGTACATATAACAAATATACCTTAATAATGCATATATGTTTGAAGGCCTTACCAATATATTTTCAAAGCTTAATTAGAAAACAATAAAAATCAAACACAAGGTTAGCATGATAGCTTTGTTTAAAAGCTTCTTAAATCATTTATTAGCATCCCCTTGAATCTGGGAGCACAGAGTTGTCCACAACCCCTCTTTATTATTATAACAAATATTCAGGTTCACTTGTCATATCCTAATGATTGTAAACACTTCAATGTTTTCATATTGGAGGGTTTCTTTTACACAAAATACCCTACATGTCATTCTGGGGCAGAGGTAGCATTATCAGGCACTATAAATGTTTTTGAGAGGTATGATAATGTGTGGAGTTAATGTGTTCACACCTGGGTGGGAGCTGACGACTTTACAGGTAACGGTTGTGTGATTTTATCACCACTAGCTTATAACAGCAGGGTGACACAGCACATAAACACCATCATCACATTTATATCACCTTATTGAGTTAAATCATTACAAACTTTTACATCACCTTATTAAGTTGATCATTTTACACATTTACATCACGTTGTCAAGTCGACCATTTCAAATATTTACTTCACTTATTAAGTTGATAATCACAAATATCTTGTCTTATTCTTCATAACATTTACATTCACATATTAAGTTTATCGTAAGCAGTTAATAGGATGTTGAACCCCATAAAACCAAACCGTTGAATATTTACATAACCGGAAGTTTACCATTCGAAACATTTAAATAGTTTTATGGAGTTTATTAAGTAATGAACACGGTATACATCCAAAGACTTTTTTATGTTTACAAAAAAAAGGTGTACATTTAAAGTGTATTTAATAAACATGAATATCTTATAGTCCTGACTTCAAACATATTAATGTAAAGTACTATTAAAATGTTGGTTTTTCCACAATTGCTAACCAAAGACCTTGTCTGGCTCCTCATACAGGTGCAAGCTCCTACTGTTAATGACACCGTGACAACACAGCCAGCCAGCCATGACCAGGGATTTGACAGAAACCTATTTTGACAGCTCAACCAAAGCTATTGGAAGACATTAATTTTGACATCCTGATACATCAAATTCCCAACAAATAACACGGAGATAAGAAAACGCTTCGCTAGTGTATTATCACCTGGAATTTCATAACCTTGTTTTCCTTTTTATTGTTATTTTCTTCTTTGATATCTTTTTTTCTGCTTTAAGTGAAACGTTTAATTAGTGAAATTTATCACCCTGCACGAGTCATAACACATCGTGATTATGGAGTGATGTATCGTATACAGACCCTGGCTCGGCGAGTCTGTGCACGTGTAAAATAGAATATGTCTTAAAATAAACAATTCAGAACACATCACATACGAACCAGTAGTACCAGTAATATTATACAATCATGAACCTAACAACTAAAACCTATAGAAAACATGCAACTACCTTAAACCATATTAATACATGCATGTATGTCAAAACGCTTGCTTCTTAACCAATACAAAATCAGTACCGAAATACTCGGCAATTTAAGCCACGCTTTTTTGGCAAAAAAACTCTCTAATTTTCATCCTCATTTTTAACATTACTTGAAATCTGAAGTATTAATCTCAACATCTTCACTTTGCTCAAATTGAATTAATTGCAGAACATCTTAAACTATGGCATCAAATGCTTTTATTATCAAACAGGGGATTGATTTTAATTATTTGTTGGACTTGATCACATGGTTTTCCCCTCCAATGAAAAATTTGAAAGATTGGCATAATTGTCTACACATTGTACTCTACAACATCTGTATATTGAAATAAAGAATTCCATAGCACTAGAACAGGTCGAAATTATACAATTGTCAAAGCGTATTGTAAGAAACATTTTATATCAATTTCTTCTTAAATATATAACAATAAAATATTCTTGTATTAAACAGCTTAATATGAGGAAATCAAAGTAATCAATTTTATCTAATGTACTTACATTTTCTAATAGATTTATTTATAACAAGACCAAAATAAATGCAACTGCACATAGAATTGTTTTTATTTTCCCAATAAATCTGTGTACTTTTCTCCAATAAACAAAGCCTCTATATATGAAACAGATTTATTCGCCAACACTGAGTGCCAACCATATCAAACCACCAGCTACTAGATCAGCAGCACACATAAGACTCGTAACTCAGATTAAATGAATTTAATTCAATCTTCGTTTCAGAACCCTGTTCACCCAAAATCGATACAAGTGTAGCGCAGTTGCCATCAATCACTGTCACATCTTCTCGTCAAACGCTCCTTGGATCCAGATCGAGACTTTTATTGCGTATTAGACTCCCCGTCCTTCCAAATTTAATCAATAAGAAATAGCATCTCTACAGACTGGTTTGCTGTGAAAACCCATGTCCCAGTTAACAGGGTCTCAATTTAGATGCGAACGACCCGTCAGAGCTCCGGAGATTTGGAGCACGCCTTCTACAATTGCATACATACATCTACGAGACACAAATCCACAAAACTCACCAATCAATAATTAAACCTGCAGGCCCTCTAGATCCCGAACCTGTTTAATCTACGACGTGAATATTCATTCAAAATAAAAGCGACCTGTCAAATAGTCAACATACATACAAAATGTATTTTAATTTGAGGTCACTCTCATAAATTAAGTTACAGGTCAACAATTTTTCCATACTTTTAATTAAATAATACAAAGATCTAAATTTTATGATGTTCTATTTGTTTTTTAAAATTTCGAGTCGAAGAAGCTTTAAGGCCCATGCATAAATTAAAGTGTATTATATTTGATCCAAAGGAACGGATTGGTTCCATCCCTTTTCTTTTACATGTATATATCAGTATATATATACAATTGACATGTATGGGTTTTCCTGGACCTCTTTAAATGTTTTGCCTCCAAGAAACATGGACCTATTCCCGTTTAAACTTAAGATAAATTTCTCATCTTATCAGTTAAAATTCCCAAAATTTCACATCATTCCACAAAATAAAATGTGATTTTTTAGTTTTTCAAAATCGTAGTCAAATAAATTACCGACCCAAAAGTCAACAAACTAAATCATGAAGTTTCCATTTTGTGTATGATATAATTACATATCCCAACTTATACCTTTCTTGTTCCATACATGGACCACTGGCAATGGCCTGATTAAATTGTTCAGTAAAATTCCCAGCTGACATACAATGCATTTTGAAAAACAAGGATTTTTTTAAATTGACAAAACATTTGTGACAAAGTAATTCAGATCCAGTACCAGTATCGAAATAAGTAATCAAGATAAAAGAACTTCCAAATAGCAAGCACGCGCATCACGAAGATTTCCACAAGGACTGTCATGCTAGTTAATACAAAACCTAGATATACAATTGTACAAACAAGCTATGTCAAACACAGTTTTATCCTACAGAGATCAAGAAAGTTCAATATAATTCTTTATCACATAATGTACCGTTATCAAGTGAATATACCCATATCATATTTGTTTGCGTATTAACCCATGTCATTTGACCTATCAGCCCTGTGATTGGTTGTAAGTGTTAATCGTTTCAATTGTGACGTCATGCCTAGGACAAGAACATGACGTCACAGACTTACGCACTGGAGTCAAAATGGCGGCTTTTTACATTTCAAGGTTGCATGAAGTGTCGTTTTACATGAATAAAGGCCACAAATCTTGATTATGTGATAAAAAGGATCTTACACTCGTTTTCATTTCATATGAAATTTAAGAAACTTGTCACAAATTTTTCATTTTAGCTCGCCTGAATTGAAAACTCTAAAAAACTTGTTTCATAAATCTCATATGAAATGGAAACTCCTGTAGTATAAGATCCTATATATATTAAAGTTATTCTGTATATATACTTTTAATAAGATAAATCCAGATCATGTAGTAATTGTGTTTCCCCTGTGTACAGTAAAGCATATCACAATGGCGTCTATATACAAGCTGCATGTAGCATAAGAAAGCTTCAGCGTTGCTTTCTCATAAATTTTTGTTTAAAAAAAAAGAAACTACACTGAAACCCTTATCAAAGTGTTCATAAATCAATTTCTTGACAGATGACCTAAAATCTCGTGCTGAAAACAGGAAGTGAAGAAAACAGCGCCGTGTAAAATCAATATCAATTCCTCCTCCATCCCTAACTGTGTAATTAAAGTTTGGCGGGAACCAAGGCAGATTATCAAACAAGAAAATTTGAAGACAAGCAATGGGTGGCGTTGTCAGTTTGAAATTGGAATCTATGGGCAATATATAGTCATACATCAAATCGAAATATTGTTCAGTAAATAACGGCAAAATGAACCTCGCTTCAGTCAATTTACGTTTAGCTGTAGTTTGACAACTGGGCTTCTCCATATTAATTTCACTAATACCTTTGCTTTAATACTTTTTTATTTTAAAAATAAATTTGAGCATTTACGCTTATTATTGATATATCGACTGCTTTTTCATTGTAAACAACAGTTCATTTTCTATTACTTTCATTACCAAAACCAATAAAAATGCCCATATTTCTTATGGCGTGATAACTACATCTATAACCTTTCTTTCCTATGCCAGTATTTTCCTTATTTAAATCTATTTAAATATCCATTAAATATTTTTTTTTAAGTAACAATGGTAGCTGTCCAACTACAGATTTTTATTTTATTTTACATACAAACCGCAAATATATGACAATAAATTTGACATGGATATTCAATACCGGTACCTTCATCAAGAGGCACAGTCTGCTCCGAAATATACAATATCTACACCTAATTAGTTTAAAACCCGAACCCAAGTTGCCCTGATCTGATCAATGGCAGAAGTACTAGTGGCACCTACGCCTACCAACAGACCAGGTTATTCAGTATATATCAAATATATATCATAACTTCGGAGGGAAATACTTGACACAAATTCTGCAAAAGTTTTTATGCATCGTTTATATACTATAGAGCAAAATAACAATATTACTATAAACTAAAAATTGAAAGAAATATATATGTCATAATCAACCCAGTATATATATCGGTCTATACGCTGTCAGTCAAATGTGTGTTCAATGTCCCGTCAATCTGTCGCAGATACTTGATCATGATAAAGTAAACAATAGTTATAAGTTTATAGACCAGTAACTGTACAAAATTATAAATCATGCATTTATTAAATGCACTCTAGGATAAGTTTACACGGAACAATTATATTTGATGAAATTTAATCATATTTTCCGCATATATACCGCCTAGGCTATGATGCTAAATTGTAAAATATAAAATTTTCCTTTGCAATTTATGTATGCAAACAAAGACAGTTTATCTCTAAAGATTTGAGACATGCATACATGTCAGATTTGCAAGAAATCTATAAAGAATGAAAACTATCAACAGCAAGCTGTATTTAATTGCTTATACACAATCGATGCTAACAGCATTTCAACATACTCAAGTTCTTTTTATCAATGCTCTTCAATTTGAATTACAAATAAAGATACATTGAAATTGATTCTGCATTTGTTTTAACATCACTATAAGTGACCAAAAAAAAACAGTTTTTGTTTTTTCCTCTACACCTACGTATATCCTAATCTTGTTTGGCTAGTTCTAAACCAGCACTGTTATGATCAGATGCACTGTTCAATATAAATAAAATCCATTTATGTTTCTTCTACCTGCCTATCCTATTATATTTTTATATTTTCTTAAAAGCTAAAGCAGAAATACAATAATTGTTTTGTTTGGACTCAAAGAAAGTAAACTAAAGGTAATTATATACAGTGCCATCATTTATATTATATATGCAAATGTACATGCACAAAATTATGCATACAGATGTACATAAACTATATTAATTATCATTTTAATCAGTACATTCACCTTTGTGTCTAATAATAGATATTTTATTATATTTAAGTGTATGACTACTATGGCCAAAAATGTTACAAAGTAAAAGGTATGTAACAATCACAATTTTTTAATTACTGATATTAAATATTACTGTCTCTGAATGTAAATTACAATTTTATACAAATCATTATTATATGTTATTATGAGAATGTGAGGCACAAAGGGAGAACAAGAATTTTTATTGCATCAAATATTTTCCCCTTTTAAGCAGCTTATTTCAAATTCATATATATATATGACATCATTAATGAAACATACCAAATATGGTATTGGTTCTGTTAAATGTATTACTTCAATTAAATGATACTGTTTAACAGTTTATCA
Source organism: Chlamys rubida (assembly GCA_032359455.1). Lineage (NCBI taxonomy): Eukaryota > Metazoa > Mollusca > Bivalvia > Pectinida > Pectinidae > Chlamys > Chlamys rubida. Next base: position 18,213 of record JAUMHH010077541.1, read on the forward strand.
ATGAACAATGTTGCACAATCGCAACTCCTTTGATACAATGTATACAAACAATGTTGCAACTTTGTGTTGTTATTTACAACAATGTTGAACTACAAAACACAAATGGCAACTTATACTTTTTTCGTGGAGCCAATATTCGACAATATTAATCAATTCATGATAACGTTCCACGATAAAGAGAAAGTAAAACGTCACAACGCAAAGGACTTGTGTATTACAAGATGAAGGAAAGACAACTTCGGAAGCTCACCCGTTTTTTCTTTGATTTCGCATAACACACTGAATAATGCAGGTTTCATTCGATGACAGTTCAACGTGTGTTTTCTGAAAAATTACAAACATTGGACACATCATTAATTTGCATATTCCAATTGGGCGTTAAGAATTACGAGAAAAATGCATGCATATCTTTCTGTAATGGTAAATGGGGGGTGAAATTGAGAAATTCACAGAAGGGATATATCTGTAATTCATGTACCGGCACCTTGCTTGCGCTTCATCTAAACTTTGGTCAGTTATCGTCATTATTTGTTGCAAAATGTCACCGATTTCCTGTTTTCGTTGTTCTGAAGGTTCTTGTCCCGTAGGTTGTAGATTATACTGTTGAATCATATTTTCGGGTGCCGACATACTAACAGCTCCTTGTTGCGGATGCATTACGCCGAGCCTTTGTGTATCGTCCATGATAATGACACAACGGAATTATTCCTTCCACTGAAGTTTAAACATGGGAATTAATTACGATGTTAATCCAAACACATAATCCGATTGTATGTCACAGTTTCCATAAAGCACAAATTCCTAAACAGTTCCGTAAAGTTGGGAGGGCTTCGACACTCTGCCAGTCAAATTCCCTCAAAACAGAAATGGCGGCTCGACAAGCGTGAAACTAACTTGATTCTTTCCCGTCTATGGGCCATGAACCAATGAAATGTCTCAAAGTATCTACTCGGCAATCTCCGGTGGGTGATTGCGATCCGGATATAAATACTGACCAATGAATAAGTGGGATTTAGTGACCGACTCTTCACGCCCTTGACGAAGATTGACAGCTCGGAGAGATGTTGATTAGGTAGACACAATAATTGTGAGGCACCTTGGGGGTCCTAGCATTCCACTCAGAGCACCCCACGGGGCAAATTAACTCCAATTAACAGGTATAAAAGACGGACTTATATCTAACCCGAAGACATTATGAAAGGCATATATTATATAATTGAAAGATTGAAACGATTAAGAGCAATAAAGAACATAACCGGGGGTCAAGTACGTCTACAATATTGGATAAACCATCGAGAGACTTAAATTCCCTCTAGAACTGAATAAAGGTTTCTGATTCTGTAATATCTATATTTCACTAATGGATTCAGTGAAAGACCATTAAGGAAATCGATGATATTAATTCCTTGACATTCACTTCAGGAGAGGGTGCTTTAATTTTTCTGTAAGAAAGTTATGCATGTCCTGGGTTTGAAAGAATTGCAATGATGAAAGAAGAATATATTTACATGTTTGATTTTCTTCATTATCCAGAAAATACTCAGCTCAAGTTTTATTAACGAGACATTTAAATAAAATCAAAGACATAAAACTAATAGGATAATTTAAAAACCAGAGATAAAACTTAATCAGTCACAAAAACCTGAATGTGTCCTATTTAACCAAAATCACCTTCAAAATTCTTAACCTTGTAATTAAATATTAAATTGCATTAAAAAGTTATATATGATCATTTAAATTTAATTTCTGTATACGATTCTTCGGGTTATAATGCCGTATAACTCTACTGTTTAAACAAATACTGCGCGTATCCACCCAGCGTATGTAAATCTCGTGCACTTCTTCACTTGTTTACCATCCAAACTTGAGCACTGGCCATGGATTATGAATCTAATTTCTGTATCCTAATTGAATATTCATATTTACGTGCATGACTACTTATGAATACTCATTTACATATCGATCCATTTCAGATACGGAATTAAACCAAACACATTTTAACTGGCATTGTACATTATGTAGATAAGCCAGTTAATATTAATTTAAGCAAGGTTAGTGATTGGTAGGAATGTAAAACTGGTATTTTTTTTTATAAATTTTGCAGTTTGCAGTTAGTTAATAAACAAAAATATTCATAGAAATGTTTAACTATTTATAGTTGGATAGAAATATTACAAGAAATATTGAAAAAATAATGTTAGGGGAATCGAAATGATTTCTACAAATGTAATTGGAAAACGCTTTATGTGTGAATATGTGGACACGCGTGTGTAACAATTAGACTTTACAGTATGAAGATATTCTAAATAAAATGCTTCACATTAATTGAAATTATAATCCATTCAATAAAATCACATGTGAGTTCCGTCATCTTATTTTTGCGTTGAAGGATTCAGTATACGGCACGCTCTAGTTTGATAAGCATAACGCAGTTATTCCCCTTCAGTGATTCATGTTCTGTATTGTAAGCATTTTGTGTTGTATAATGTTATAGGGGGAGACCGGGGCCATTTGAATATTTTTTCTTTTCGGAAACTAAAAAATATGAGTCTATTTTTTCATCGTAATGTTCAAATAACGGTGACTTCAAAGTAGTTGATTGCGATGTCAAAAACGTTGCTACTACGAAAAAAATACTCGAAATAACGAAAATATCAAGTTGCTGTTTAGCGACCAGACACAATTCGCCCACCTTATTATTGGGGTTTTTTTTGTTTTTTTTTGTGCTAAGTTATGATAATCTTCGTTATGTCGCCCGCGAATTATCATTATTTCGAAAGGTTATTTCATAAAGAAGATACGTGTTCTTCTGAGGCGAAGTAACGATATTAGCGGAGCGAAATATGTTCAGTCGCTAAACTATTGTGGCTGATATATGAGAGTTAGTTATTTTGCAGCGAAAATTCATCGTCTTTCGCTCCTTACATCGTCTTTTCGCGGCTAAATAACGAAACTTCGCCCCGCTAATATTATCGCTCAGCCTAGAAATAATATATAGCGGGGCGACATAACGATAATTCGTGGGCAAAATATGTAGGGATATTAAAAAGCAACTTCATATTTATTTGTTATTTCGCATAAAATTTTACGTTGTTGAGTGTAGACTTCTTCATGATGAACTGCTAATTATTGCGGCGTGATTATAACGTGATAATCGTTATTTCGTTTCGTCGTCACACTAACTTGATTATCGTTATTTCGGGGTGAGAGATCGATTACATTCTATGCTTATTACAACCCACCCCAAACGAAGTTGCTCGGGTATATTCAAACCGATTCTGTCCGTCTGTCCAATAGAGTTTCCGGTCTTTAACCAAAATATCGTTTAAAATAACTTTGTGAATCATTGAAATAACTAGATGTATAGTAGTGCCTTTTACAATTCATATGATTCCATTTTGAATATTTTCTCTTTTACCAGTGAAACAATTTAAATGACAAAAAAAATGCAAACTTGTTTGTGGAGCATATCTCAAAAACACTTCATGATATGTAATTAAATCAAGCAATCTAATAGTGCCTTTAACTATGAATGAGTTTTATTTTCGATGTTTTCTTGTAACCATCGGAACAAATACCCAAAATTTGCTGTTTCTAGTGCTTATCTCTAAAACCATAAAACCATTCAAGATAACTAAAAATACAAAACTTTCGAATTATCAAGCTGCTAGGCCTGAAACAATGATGTTTCAACTATGAGTTAATAACCACACGAAAAAAACCCATCAACCTGTAATCAAGCTACAGGTTTTGGGATTTGTGTCTTGTTTCACATTCATGGTTGACAATGGTAAACCATGACTAATTATGTGACGAAATGATGTCATTCCTCTGTATGTTGTCCTGTCAATTATTGTTAGTTCAATGCGAAATAACGATAATTTTCGTTATCTCGTCCGCTATTTATTTAATATGTCGCCCCGCTAAGAAGTCATCTAAACGAAGTGATGGACTAACGGTTTTTGCTACGTTTCTTCTTCTTCTTCTTCTTCTTCTTCTTCTTCTTCTTCTTCTAGTGGGCATGTGTAGCATTCTTTAAACGGTCATGTAAATATCTGATTGATTGATACATTTATGGGTGTATGCCAAGGTGATGTCATCTGCCCCTCTCTATTTTTACACATTTATGGGTGTATGCCAAGATGATGGCATCTGTCCCTCTCTATTTTTACACATTTATGGGTGTATGCCAAGGTGATGTCATCTGCCCCTCTCTATTTTTACACATTTATGGGTGTATGCCAAGGTGATGTCATCTGCCCCTCTCTATTTTTACACATTTATG
>JAUMHH010077652.1:0-22495 GCA_032359455.1 Chlamys rubida
ACACATTTCAACACTAGGTGGTGTTAGTAACTTGTTGGAAGATTTAGACCAATCAGAATGCTAGGATTGCAGTTGTATCAGGACGACTGACGCACAGATTCAGTACCAAGGAGGCACCAAGGTGTATATGTATCACAGCCAGTAAACATGTCATTGTAGGGATGACCAAACACATCTCCAAATTTACCACAGATGGTAAAATGGTGTATACTACTATGGCTTAAGGGACTGAGAAACCATTATTTGCGTATAGTGCCTTTTTGGTGACTATGTGAAGATTTTACAGGCCAGCAATCTTGTTCGGCTATTGCAAAAGTATTGAACAACATCTTGATATGATATTTCATATTGTTTTAATATATTTCTTTATTTTTCAGTAATGTTTAATCATGTAATATACTTATCAAATATAGAATTTTGTTGAGATAAATATTCACTGAAATAAAAATAATCAATTATTATATTAGATTCTAAATACTGTTTTAAATATTAAACAAGATGAAAAGTATAAAACATTTACGGCAAAATGTTGTGGCAAGGAGCATTGTGACGTGACAATTGAACTGACGTCATCAAGTGAGTATTGAACTGATATTTAAAAAAAATAGTAACACCTAGTTAACATCACAAATCATCGGACTTAATTATGATCCAACCAAGAAGGATGTGGGGAGAACGTGTCATCTTAAATTAAATAATATGCATCTTGTCTAATAATGAGTGCACTATCAAAATGTATCTTACTGTAAGCCATCAAGCAGACGCCAAACCTGAGAAATCAAATAGTTTTTACAGTAAAAGAAGTCGACAGTTAAACTTTTTGAGACATTTGATGGTAAGTTAACAATCGATAATGCCTAAGAGCACTCAGCCGCGTGACAGACCAGGCACATATGTTCGGGCGTAGGCACTTCTAATGAATAAAACTGCTGAATTCAGATCTCGAGATAGAACGATAATTAGTTTAAAATATCTTAGATTCGGATTTAGAATTTGACGTCATAAAATGTCGGGATTTTATGTTACATTTTTTATATAAATCCTACTCTCGATTGTTATAGCAGCACTTTGCTATATAAAGCATGCATGTCGTTAACATTTAAAAATAAAACTGTGTGCGTGAATGTATCTTAATATATCTTACAAATCTAAATGAGAGTTCTGCAAGCGTTTCCATTCCTAAAAAATGATTCCCAATTTAGTCTTGCTTGTATAATGTTACTTCATTTGCCAAGCTGCTTTTTCGGGAAATTTATGTATGTTGACCCTATTTTGTTTAAACCATAATACGCCTGGTTTGTTTTCCTTATGTTTGCGTGGTGTAATTGTTTATGAAACAGAACACGCATCATTCCAACAATCTGAAATAAATCAAATGTAGTCATGTTAATGAGAGTATTTGATGGGTTGATCAATAGTCAGCGTTCCCGATATAGTTTATATCATAAGAAACAATAATACCGATGATGACGTCAATTTAAAGTGAGTTTACAGTGAAATGCACTAACTTGGACATGGTAGCAATAAATTCCATTTGCAACATTATTCTATTCTGATAATGGGCAACCATAGCTGGCAGACAGACATCGCCGAATAGAAAGGGCAAAAACAACCGCGTTTCAATGGGAATAACTGATTAATGTTTGTGATTTCTCTAATGATGCCACTCAGCAAGGTTTTTATATTTAAAATAAACTTCCAATTCTGCAGGTAGGTTCACCTTGATCGCCTCATACGATCATGGTTATGCTAAGTGCTTACAAGTCCTTTGTGTTGCTGGGAAGAAAAAAATAATACCTACATTGTATGTTTACCTAACAAGGGGTTCATATATCTGAATGGCTTCAGTTTCTGTTTCCGAATATGTGGGTACAAGGGTGCATTACTTCTTTTTTATGAATGTTTTCCCATTGGTTCAGGTATTATCCTCATTTGACCATATTTCTTGTGTGATATCGATTTATCATATCCCTTAAAACCGTAATCGATTTTGCTACCAATTAAATTTCTTATTTCAAATTCAAGCATCAAATTCGTATACATGTATCTTTTATTTTCATTCACAAAAGCTGAAGGTCCCACGCACCATCGTAATGGCGGTACCACATTTAGACTGACAACTTTAACGTAAGTGCCAAACAAACACAAAAGTAGAAGAAATCCTGTTGGTTATGCATAGCTATTGATCTGAATACTAAAAACTCAAGAAGACATCCATCCTTTTGCTTCTTCAACATCCTCTTATGTTTTCACCAATACTCAAAACATCAATAATTAAGTCCACGCCTTTAACTAAATCTCACGACAAACAATACAGCATTGTTGACAAGAAAAAGCCCTTCTCTTATAATTCAGGTATAATCAATCAATGAACCATTAACACACTTCAATCAAAGTGTTTATACAAAGCTTATGCCACGACCGTGATATTCAGGTTATGGTTTGTTTACCTTTAGTAAACTGTGCGTTAATGAGGATGAGCACGCAATGATGACCGCATTTGGCTCTTTATTGGTGTCTATCATCACATCTGGTATACCAATCAGCGATTTGGTATGATATTCCCTATCAATCGATCCTAGGTGTTTGTGTCCTCGCCCAGAAATTCAATTACAATAACAGATTTCCTTTAGTAATGTTTTCCTGTTTAGAAGCTAACCTTTCGGCGCCATCGGAAAATGAATACATATGCTAGGGCGGCACTATCTAATTCAGAAAGCGCTCTATTTGATGGGAAACATTCGTATCCACCTTCCTGTCAACAAGATCGTTGTGTATAGAGAGGTCAATACGTTAGTAATATATATAAGTATCCAGACTGATTTACAGTATCTTACAACATTAAAGAATATGGATCGTTGTTGTGTCCGTGTCGCATTTAATATTTTATTTGTGAAGTAACTAAGGATCATGTGGGGACGTGTCATTACTTGGATTTGACTCAGATTTACATGGCCTGTGTCCTCGATGAAGCAGAGAACACTTACGCTTCAGGAACACCTTGTCCTATTCCGGTATTGTTTGTGTAAATCTTTCCATTGTTCACATGTCGCCCCAGTTTTATCGATTTTGAGTTATAGTTATGGTTTTATTTACACTTATTCTCTTGATGTCGTTTTTCCATCGCACCTCTGATTCAGAATCTATATTCTCTCTCCTATAATTTGCATGGGATTTTAGATATTTCCCCCCTCTAAGTAACTCGCAGGAAAAACTCACGAGTCTACGTGGGGTCCCATACTAGACGATTCCTATGCTCAAAAAACGGGATACATTAACTGTGGGTCGACTCTTTAATTCCCTATCTACCAAATGTAACATGCTCCGTGTACCGTTATTGTTTTCATACAGAGGAAAACACTACACTTGTTGTTATAAATAATGCCAACTGGAGGTACTTGCTCTTGCTCTTCTTGTGTATTAGTTGATTGTCTTTTCCTAATTGGTTCTATATGTTCAAGCGTATTTCGTCTGTCTGTCTCTATGAACAACATGATTCATTAACACAAACACAGTCATACCAATAATAAAACAATAGTGAAGGTGAGTGGTAGACAATTGCCCCGTACTTTATCCAACCCATTCATACAAGTATGTACGTACATGCATATGCTTACCAGGTGTCGGCACGTGCACCTATGTACTACTGCGATGTAGTGGTTAAGGTATTTATAAGAAAGTCTGCATATATATGTAGTCTTGTTGTCACAACCTGTTTGTATGTTTTGCCAAGAATGTGTTGACATATAACAGGACTCGAGCCTGTTATATCTATGGCATCATATCAAAGGAAATGATTTGTACAGAATCAAATGACTGGCGACCGAGAACACGGAATCCCTATCCATTACATCGAGGCTTCTGGAGATAACTCGAATGGTGTACACTCTCGCTCTGTTTGAGAAAGATAACGACTTACCAAACAAACATGGGAAGCGTTGGCAGGAAACCTGCCAGGCTAAACAATCAGGATGATATGGATCATTGTTCATGACAAAGAGAAATCTGCTGATAATTGATAAATTAGAAAATTTAGGAGTGTTGGTAAATATTTAAATCAATAATTGGTCTGACGTTGTTTTTGCAGGGCAGTGTGTTTTAGAGGATGGGTTCCGACATATGCTCAGTGTTTATTAAAATAAGATTAACAACAAACATTAAGAAGGCGTTGTAATTACTTTGTTTGGGTATGAGTTCGCTTGGGAAATACCAACATCGTGATATATTCTGTTAACTTTATGAGAGTAGGGACTGTTTTTCTTAAATGTTTTGCGGTAACACAATCTATTTTCCACATCATTCTGATAAAAGGCTGCCCAAGTCAATAATGGAGACATATCTATTTAGATTCCCTATGAAGACTGTAACACATATATATATGTTTATTCGGCTAAATATTGGTATTCATTTAATTCCTAACGTCAGGGTGGTGTTTGATGGTTCAAATTACAATAAATGGACAAATTTGTCCACGAAGCTTGAAATATGAGTAGGATTCGAGAAAAAAGCAAGGGGCCCCTACTAGTTTTCATTATAACACCCATGTAACATATAATGGACAAAACAAGTCTGCGGGATGTTCATTTAAATTAATTTCGAATCAGTTTTATTATAATCAAATACAAATGGAATAGTCACAAGCATCACCTATTGAAGCCCTTCTAGATTTGAAAACTTACATTTCAGAAATTCATACAATATATGTTAAGTAGATAAAATAAATTGTATATGTTCAGTTAAATAAAAGAATGTTGTAAATGACCCTAGCAGTTGCGATGGCACAAAACTTAAAATATATAAATCCTACAACCATACTGTAAATGAACATATTTTTGGGCTAATTATATTTTAGTGTTTTTTTTTTCGCCATTTAAATGTTGTACTTAATTACGTTTGCACGTATTGCCATTACAGTAGATCGATTTATATTGCATATATTGTTGGTGCGGTCATTCGTGTATGCGCTATTCTGTTAAAATCCGATAAAACGCTAAAATGTTAGCAAGTTGAAATCACAGGTAGTGCGTTAACAGTAAGTCATGATATAAGAACCGATACATTTCTCACCGTGTGTAACTTATTTAACAATCTGAAAATAGAGAAGATTTTACCGTATTGGACCATGTGGGTTAGTTTGGGTTATGCTCTATAATCCAGGTATGTTTGTAATTAGGAATGATATGCATTGATGTGTTTCTGTCGCATTTGATGCATGTATGCACTGCATGATCCCAGGTATGTAAGCCTAAACTAATGATATCTATATAAGCACGATCGCTTTGAAAGCGTATAAATAAGACTTATCTGTTTCATAGCGTTTTGTACTTTAACAATACATTTGTCATAGCAGGAACGTTCCCAAAGATTTTCAAGCAGAATCCAGATAACGGGCTAAATTACTAAAGTACACATGGAATCGCGAAGACGGAACTTCTTCGACTGACAAATCGATGAAACACAACAGCAGTTATTTGGTTTTAATCAACTAAACTATCAAATCGCTGATACAAACGGGGAAAAGGAGGTTTTTGACGCAATTATGTTACGAACGCAAAGGTTAACAAGTGCTTTTGAGACGCATGGTTGTGAACGGTATCATGCATCCCCTTACAAGTACGAGGTGATGAACGATCACAGAAGGAGTACATAGTTTAATCAACGCTGGTTACATCACGGGTTTTAATTATGTATAAGACTTTTAAGTAAGAGGGTGTAAATAGGGATGAGTACCCTGGTTAATAATATTCATTGGTGTCAAAGGGTCTCTAGATATAATTGTGATCACAAGGTACAAACGATGTTTTATCAAAATTCCTGTCACAATACTGGCCATATATAACAGTTGTAAGTTCATGGTCGGGATGCGCAGTGGATAGCACACTCGCCTTTCACTAACACGGCAAGGGTTTGATTCCACAATTGTGCGTGAAAAGGTATGTATGTGGTCACCTGCCGGACCACTTGGGTTATCTTCGAATACTAATAAGTACCAATAAGAGTTATTGATATATTGTTGTATATCATATGGTCCTAAGTTATTACAACATTTGATGATGTATAATCAACGCTTTTGCGCAAAGTCCATAAGTACATGTCATTTGAATCGTGTGGATGTCCTACATGTCTGTCCATCTTTTGGATGTCATACATGTCTGTCCATCATTTGGATGTCATACATGTCTGTCCATCATTTGGATGTCCTGCATGTTTGTCAATGATTTGGATGTCCTACATGTTTGTCCATCATTTGGGTGTCCTACATGTTTGCCCCTTCTTTTTGAACAAACGAATTGAGAAAATGGGATAAAGGACAAGCTCATATTTATTGAAAGTAATCCAATATGTTTAAACCAAATTAAGTACTATGAATTGATAGTCGACTTCATGTATCATGCTTTGTTTTCGTGTCATATTCTAGAAATTGTTGTCGCCTTCTTGATTTGAAGCCACTTCTAAAGCTCAAAATGTGCGTTGTTGTCTTGAGGTATTCAAGTGGTTTTTGTATATTATAGTGGCCATAAAACTGTTCCAAGGTATAATGACACGTATTGACTAAATGGTAAAAATCATAACATATATTGACATAATGGTAAAATCACCTTAACAATCTTGCCATCTTACTTCTTACAATTGTCTCCTTTCCAATCACTCTTTGATATGAAGATACCGTTCGGAAGTGCTGTTAACAGTCGTATCATGTACGTTCTTGAAACAACACTCAAATTTCATATTCTTAACCCAATGCTAATTCTGGGCGTTTCGAAATGTGTTATGATCATCTGCGGGAAACCTGGAAAAGCGTACCGGAATCACTAGGAAAACAAAAAGGTTTAACGATAAAATAAAGGAAACTAACAAGAAAGAAAAGAAAGGTAAGACAAAGAAGATAAGAATAAGAAACGACGTAAGAAAGAGGACTCAGTGTATGATTTTAAAGCTTGTACTGGTAACCAATGAATAAAGCAGTATAAATGCATATAATAAAAAATCAATAATATTACCGTTTTATGTCAGTCCCATGATTTACCTTCGACTTTTATCAGGTACATTAGCTAGATATTTTATTGGTCTGATATGATAACAATCATGTAATAACCTTAAAATATTTGACGTTTTTCCCTGACAAATACTTATTTGCGGAAAAACAGCACGACTGTTGTCATGATTTATTACATATATATAAATGTGTGTTGGATTATTGTTTAGGATGTTTTGTCTTCACTACAGCCTTGGTCATGCATAACCATTGACAAACAATAAAAGGCTGAGTCAATGAGACACTTAATTTGACAAATAGCTCCAATGGTGTTTGAGATATGCGTGTTGCTGGGGAAACAAGAGTGCTCCAGTAGCACCATCGACACTCCTTCATTGCCCATGGGTGTGTTTATCAAACTGCAAGCACTGATCGGTGTGGGTTTGTCTTGTAGTGTATACTCAATGAAATCAAGTTTATCGATCGATTTAATTGTGAACATTATAAATTACACTACCGGTACACATTCATCAGAGCCAGGACAGACAACAACAAAATAATAATGGAAGGTGTGTGGGTGTTAAATCGCATTAATTTCAGCATGATTCAGTGATCTTTGTCACGATGACCTCATAACGAATCAAAACATAAGGAAAAAACAGGACATAAACATCTACTCCAGAAATGTTTAACGAGGTAATGATCGGTTTCATGAGCCAAGGTTAAATTGCGACGCAAACAAAATACAACTACTCGTTACGAATCGGTATCTGGTTTCAGCTTGACTTAACTTCATTTGATTTAGCTCTTAGCCTTTTTCTATTTCTAGTATTTCATTTTGTAAATCAAATAGTGTGTCGATGCTATAACAGTGATTATTTCGTAAAGGTATCAATTTCTTATATAAAATGATTAAATATAATTTAACCAAAGCTTCTAACTTCCATATTAGATCGATCATCCGTATTGTCTACCGGTGATATCGTTTGATGTTATCTTGATACCGACCTTAAGTAATGTAATCAAAAAGTACTTGCATATATAACAAGCACTATGTCGAATATGTTATATTGCTTTAGCAAAGCTAGCTTTGAAGATCTTGTCAATCATCCTTAGTTCTATACAGTGTTGTCAAGTTGCTGAGGATACCATTCAGGAGAATGACAAATAATGAATACGTAGAAAATTCGGGTTCTGTCACCGTTAGTAGAGTCATATTATATCGCTGTTCAGCTTTAGAAGAATAGAAATAGACAAATAATCGTACAGCAAGCGCAAAGCTAGGGAGAAAGCATCACAGATGTTCGTTTTCTTACAATCAGTATAATAAAATAAAAATGTCTACCTTTCGCACTGTGTTTCTGTCAACCACGAGGATACCTCAGTTGACAGCTGTATCCTGCTATTATCGTGATTGAAACAGAACACTTCCGAGATTTAATACAAATTGCATAGCATACCAATGACACTACAAAAATCTGTCAAAAGTTGACATTCACATCAGCTCTGTCTCCAATGCCTTGCTTAGTTGTTGATGTGAATATGATTTAGTTACTTTTGAAATAGAACTCACATTAATATATAAAGAAATGAAACCCATCATCAGCATATCTGAATTACGAAGCAACTTTGTACGAATAACAACATTTCCTGGTAACGTTTTAAACCGCGAATTAATCATGAAAGACAGCTGTTACATTCATTTAGTAAATATGTACGATATATACATTGATTTGAAGTAAATGCTGCCTTTAGATAGATTATATTTTCTATGTCATCATATTTTTCCAGATATGATTAATATCAGCATTGAACTGCAAACATCTGCCATTCATGGTCAGAGGAAATTAATGCCAAATGTAAACTTACAGAGTCAACATTATAGAACGCTATGATGAAATAACAAATGCGGTCAACGTCCCACTTGCGTTATGCCATCACTCCTTACATTGACTTGTCACCAGATCATACCATGCGTTTGGTTAATACTTATTTTTTTAAATACGAACTAAGAAAAGCCATTAAGGGTCAAACAGTCAATTGTATACTCATATCTAGTTGCGAAGATCAAGGAATGGAAATTCACGTATAAAGTGTTCTGAAACAAATGTAGAAATACTGCAAGGTGGGTTGGGGGTGTTATGTGGGTGGGAATGGGTGGTGTGGTGTCGTGGGGCTGGGATTGGGAGATGTCGTGTCGTGGGGTTGTGTGGTGTCGTGGGGATGGTGTCGTGGGGATGGTGTCGTGTCGTGTGGTTGTGTGGTGTCGTGGGGTTGTGTGGTGTCGTGGGGATGGTGTCGTGTCGTGTCGTGGGATTGGTGGGTTGTTTATAAAACCCTTGATATTTTACAAATGCAACCTGTGGCTACAACAGTAAATTATCCTTTTACATTATTATTGGTTGGTAGACGATCAGTAATCTAGATATAAGTCTCATATGGAATAATATCTGCGGAGCAACTAGCTGTATTGTTAATTGTTTCAGGTAACTTGTGTTAAACGTTGTATGGAACTCGGTGAAAAGCTTGTACAACTTTATAAAGCTTTAATGATAATCCTGACAATTATTGTACAAAATGGATAACATAACAGTATCAATAGCGACATTTACTTTCGCAAACTCCATTTTTTGGAGAATCAAAAACACAATACACAGAGAGCAAAGTAAATCCTGGAATAACGGTGTTCCTTTAAGTAATGTTAGAAGGATTTCCATACTGTTGGCCTTGTAAATCAAAGGCGAGGTTTGAATAAAAGAAAATAATCGGAGTTCATGATATGGCAATACTATTAATGTTCCGTGATGATGTGAGATTAAACGTTTTATGACCAACAAAACGGTCCTTCAGCTGCAACCCAAGTCCTTCGTGTATGGTATGGCCATAGAGATAACGCGAGAGGCGTAGGCAGTAGCACGGGCCATATGGGACTTGTCAATAGTCGTAAAGTTAGCCACACTGCGAGAATTGGCGAATAATTGGAAAGTCGTTCGAGATGCATTTTGAAGACCACCACGGGCTATATTTACTTTTTAATTCACATGAACCAGTGAAATTAATTTTGTTTACTTCCACTTCTGGTATTTTAAGTATCCATTTCGAGCGCCTATTAAATTCCGTTTATATGGAATATTGATGTAAGCAAATCAAACAAATTTGGATTAGGGAATCCACAATTAAATATCAGGTAGGTAAGTAATGGTCTATGTATACAATCGTTCAAACTTGAGCACATATGCATTTCAGTGCTGGTACAGTTATAGATAAAAAATACATTACCAGACAAAACCCTATGAACTATGAACGGGACAACATAGTCTTGTATCTTCTATCTTGCCAATATATTCAAATATGTTCATGTTAAAAAATGTATGCTTTAAGTATTAAGTAAATAATTAATTCTTCCTCTTCTTTGAATTTTGAAAACCCAACTTTCAATTTGACTATATTTTTCAAATTGAGTTATTAGAATGAATAGTGACAACTATCACTGACATTTACCGTTTAGCTATATTACATGTTATGTACCTTAGGATAAATGATGTCATAGTTGAAATTTGGGACGCTCACATGTGGACATCGATGGGAACGTCAACTGTACTGTAATTGTTCTGAATAAGTCAATACATAAATAAATAAAGTTTTTGATAAAGCACCCAATCTAGGTAGAATAAAGTACAATAAAGCACTTTTCTGTTCTTTGATATAAAATTCATGCAAACTATCAATCGATACAATTGTTGAGGACTTCTCTTGTGATGCCTTATACGGTGCTAAGGACTAGCCCTATGTCACCTTGCTACTATCTCCACGTGTATGTATTGCGTGCAGGTGTGCTGGAGATGTGTTATGTTCTGTTTTGCGATGCGGAAACCATGCTTCAAACAGTATTGTTTTTTTCATAATGCACCCTCATGTACATGCTACAACACAGAGACTGCAACACACACATATGAGACCATCGTTCTCCCGGCGCTGTCCCATAGACGGGATATAGTGCCATAATATCGTATTCAGGCAGTTCGGTGAGGTGACGCACAGTATCATCTGTGAACACGATCTTCGTACATGTATGAACCTTACAAGTAATATCCAGACCTTTGGTATGACATATAGTTGCAATGTTTTTGTGTATATGTAGTTCATATTCTTCTCATTGTCAAATAAGAAAAATAAGAATGTTAATTCTCGACAAGTAGTTGCTGCATACAACATATCAGAAATTATCCATAATTTGCTATTTGGAATACACAAACATTATACCAAGAAGTTATAATAATGTTCTGACCGATACTTGGATGGGTTTGTGATGAAACTGCGTCATACCTACCACATGCAGTGCAGGGTATTTTGTTTACCTACTAGAAATACAAGTGCTGATGATGGGTTGCTGATTTATATGTGTTTACTTTACTGTTCTATGTTCATCAGAATTATGTATGTTAGAATCTGGAACTTGGATAAAAAAAAACTCAACAAAGACTTTTGATAGATTGAAAGTATATCGGCTAATTTGGTGTTGGTCTTAATTCAGTCTTGAGGAAAATGAGAAAACTTACAGATACGACCCGTAAAGTTAATCCCCAAGTTAACTGCGTGCTTCGTTAGGTCGACTGAAGAGGAATATCCGGTATCTGAATTTGTTTTCTTTGTGAACTGTTTCTACTGTCACCATTGCAACACTTGGGACACGTAATCAATGCCTCTGCCTACACGTTCTGTTTCATCGATGTCTCCCTAGGCACCCAGCTACTTACATGTATGACCTTTACTGATGCAAGGGCGTAAAACTTTAAACAAACAAAACAAACCCTACAGATTCTGTATGTCGATCATGTGTCAATACCGTGCTCTCCGCCGTAAATCAGGGTAGCCAGACTATTGGACCAGCACGAGAGGAGTAAGGCGTGGGTGGAAGGAAATACCATAAACTCACCACGACACCACTCGCCCTAAATATCAACGGTGGTTGATGACATTTCAACATCAGCATTCCCCAGCAACCCAAGTACCAACTCAACGAAATGAGATAATCGGTCAATGAGACTTGTGAATGTACATTGTATTAAGCATATAACGTATATACTTAATAAACTCGTATTGACGTACCTAAGTGTATTGTGTTGATATTTCGTTAACGACTAATTCCATAGAAATATGATACTTAGTTAATGCTTTGTTACGGATGACGCGTGTCAACAGATAGAAAACCAATGCAAATACGAAGTGATATTTCCACATAGTTTGCAATAATATGACGCATTTGCTGATGCATTGTTCATGTGGGTTTAACGCCAACTATTTTCAGATCTTATGTTTAATGAATTTTTCCACCTCGGTCATTGTCAAAGGGATGTGAAAATGTGATAAACGTTTTCAAAATTACCGCAACAAGAGCTAGACATTTTGATGAATAGCAGCAGATAAGCTGTCAATTTTGATGGAGGTAAATTGAAAAAGAACATAATACAAAAGGAATTTAAAATACAATATTAGGGCAAAATGTATTTCAATAGAAACAAAGTATAAATTAATGACGCTTTTCATGTAGAAAATAAATCATAAAGAGTAGCTCATTAAATGGTATTTAAATGTTTCCGTCACAACAAAAACAAGATATTGTCATATCATCAAGAAACTATGAAAACGGGGAAACTGTTTCGTGACCTAAACGTTTTGTTAGTCAAGGACAAACACAATTTGCAGGTTAATGTGAATGCATGGATAATGGACAATGTGTTCAACGTCACCGCCTACGTCACGACCTCGACATGACATTTAGCTTCCTCCATTGCATGGCAAACATCGTGACGTTCATGTTTTCCTAGGTTCGCTGATAAGCAATAACACCTCCGATCACTATGTGGTCTCACCGTGGACGGTATCAACGGCCATGCACGATCGACAGGTGCCTCCAATCAACCAGACACTCACACGTGCAGCGCTAATCAAGGTTAGTGCGAACCAAACAAAGCAAAGCGTCTGTTGTTACCGACCTGATGATAAACATAGAGGTAGAAAATTAGGAAAATATTGATGTGTGTATTACTTCAGTAAGTCATATATGTGTTTATATGGTACTTATTTACTCCGGTAGACAAAAACAGTAAACAGAACCGTGTTGTTTTGCGGTCAATTCCTGTATTTGTTTTCTCTCGACCTGATGGTGATTTCTCTGTACTTTCCGATAGGACAATAGCATGCTCATCAAAGGGACCTGCAGTATAACAGTGCATGTCTAGAGTTAGTAAAACGTAGGGCGTCAGCCCTCATGAGTAAATCATTTTTCACTAATTCCTCCATATTTCAAGAAGAATGGTGTTTTTTAACTGCATGGGTCCAGTAGGTGAAATACGTCAATTAATTACTAGAATGGAGACCATATGCCACATTTATATCTTTAGCAACATATGACTACGGGCAAAGGAAATGAACTTGTTTGTTGGCGAAGAAGGAAATATTGACCGAAGAGCATATACACTATTGACAAAAATCGGAAATGGGTAAGTTTGTCATTTGTAATCACGGGTCCATCGAGGGATTTATAGTAAAAACTAAACATAAATGGTTTTACCAATTGAAGTATCATTGCAGCATACTCAACGGTGCATCAACACATGGAAAGTTATAATATATGGTCGATAACAGTTACAATTAAGGCCAACGAAGACAATCATTTTTCTTTTCGATAATATGCGTTGGGTATATAACAACGAAACAATACTTTATAGTAAAGGGGAACCATGATATGATAATCATCTTGTCTGGCTTGGAATCAACAATATTTGGTATGTGCAGAATATGGAATCCAGTTTAACCAAACTTGCAGTGAGGAAGCACTTTTAAGTCGGCATCATATCATTGCTATCGAAAGGAGGCAAATACGCCAATACATCTCCTTCACGCACGCATACATTATACATATGGATGGACAACCCTAAAATGACTTTAGCTGTTACAACGTAATAGGAATAGGAACTCAATAAACTAAACTAAACCTAGGCATATGTACCACTTTAATGTACCACTAAAATAGCAAAAAATCTTCAAGTTTTACGAATCATGCTGCTATAAACTGCGTTTTTGAGTCAAAAACGTAGTCGCGCCATAGAAGTCACTTGAATTCAACGCTTGAAGAGTTGTCGTAATTGATGATAACTCAAGTTGTGGTTGTTGTCGGCAGAAATAGCATCAGAAATATCCGTATCCGACATTAAACATGACGGCCAACACGAATGGGGCAACATGAACAAAGTGGCCCACCAGAACAACCAAACCTCCGGATATTTGTTCACTACGTAGGGATTTTGACATAAAGAAAATGAAAACGGAACTACATGTTGTTCATGAAAATGTCTTTATACAGTGTACTAAACAAGATAGTAATGTAGTTATACAATTGCAGTAACAGATTACAAAGTGATGAATTTATCTGGTATAATGTGGCAGTACAAGGCATGCAGGGTTTTCGAATTGAGGTGTAGAGAAATTATCCAGAAAATTCAAGAAATGCTATCAGAAATTGACAAAATATTGATTCAGTATGCAATGGGGAGCGAGTACGGGTAATGCACAAGGAATAATTGAGTCGGCCACAAACAATCACTGGATGAAAGGAAGCAGCCACTACAATTCAATAAGGTGATGACAGACCTGTCAAGACTCCGGAAGCCATTAATACTGTTCTGTCACAGACCAATGAACGCAACTGTCGATATTGGAAAGTATTCGTTTACGGTATTTCAGAAAACAAATTCTCTGAACGAAAATAGAATGACAAAGAGGTGATATTTTAAATAGATCAGTATTAGTACTTCTGTTTTGTTGCTTATAAAACACAGAGTTCTACAGTTACAGAAGCACGTTTGCATTTAGAACCATATAAATAAACACTTTATAATCACCATTAAGCTTCGTGAGCTGCCTCACCAGACGTTAAAAAAGTATAGAAGTTAACAAAGCCTGCGAATTTCTAATATATCCTTCGCTAAGTAAACGTTTATTTGTATTGTCACTTCGGGTAAACTTTGTTAAAACGCACAGGACTGGAATAACTAAGGTACATTTGTAAACTACACAACAGTGGAAATATACAGGAATGGAATCCGAAGAAAGTAGAAAAAAATACAGAGCTGTATGGTATATATAAACATGAATTTATTAAGCAATGAGATGAGGCCTAAATCTTTTATCAATAATACTTACCTTTCAGATGCAAATAGGTCTTTAACCATGTTCTACATGATAAGAATTTCACTTTTGTCGACATGTCGGTAAAATGCCCTGCTGGACAGGAGCTTATCATTCCAATATGCATTACTACTTCAACTGTATAATAATGTAAAAGAAACCGTTCTCCCTAATCCTTCACGTTTCAGGCATTTTTCAAAAATAACAGCCGAAATCAATAATGAGACATGGATGGAGAGTTTTAGTAACGATGATATTAACGAGAATTGGAAATGCTTTTACGATAAGATCATAGAACTTGAATAGAAAAATATTCCCTTACAGAAACAGTGAAGCGATAACTATACAAAATACGGATATCCAGTAAATATCACAGCCACAGGCATTAGAGTAAAATTATATCTGACGACCATAATACCGGGAATAAGAACGTCAGATAGAAAATGGAAAGATAATAAGGAAAGAAGTTAAAAGGATTTTAACATTCAAAGAAAGATAAAAAAACTAATTTTCTAGTGTAAACAACGGAAAACCAATGACTTCGGGAGATATATCTATTCCAAATCAAAAACTGACGAGGAGATAAGTGACCTCTACGCTGACCTCAGAATTGCTATATCGCGCTAGGCGTCTGCCGACCAGGAATATTTAATATTCTGATCGAGCTGCCACAATAATATGGGACTCCGGAAATAACCATTCTTGACGACGCGGAGCAAGCGCAAAAATACCTGAAAGCGTTCAAAAATTGAAAAGTCTCACGGCCTCGAAAGATGCCATAGAAGATTCCATAGGGAAATCGTCGTTAACATATGAAACACAGATAACATGATATGGAATCCGTGCCGACTGAATGGAAAAAATGTTCATATTACCGCATCAACAGAAAGGGAGGTAACTGCAAATTTGGGAATCATACACCTGTCAGTTTGATTTATATTAAATAATAAAGGTAATGGGAATGATTTCGATTGAATCAAATATAACACATCAACCCGATCTTATTTCGCGATTACTTAGGTTGTTAAGATTTATAGTCCTAGCAACAGATATAAAATCGTATTCCAAACAAATGAACGTCTTTCCAGCTCCCATACTTTATAGACAAATGGCAATATTTTCTTGATCAGGATTTACCTGTAGATTGGACTTAAAGGGATTTCCAATACAAGCTTTGATACCGTTCACATACACAATGAGGAGCAATATGAAATCTTACAGTTTCAGACAATATCAAAGTTAAGTGGACATCAATGTTTATATCAAAGAACAGATAGTACCTCAAAAAGGTAGCCAATGAAACTGGACACCAATGACTTGGATGTGTTCCAGTCATATGTTTTAGGTGTTTTTCTTTTTCTTTTTGCAATGTATATAAACTCTATTCTAAATAATAATGTTTCTGACGACTACCTTTTTGCTGATAATATCAAAATGCGCAAAGCGATTTGGGGTAATAGTGAGTAGAATACACTCCAAGCGGATGTGAAAATGACAGGGATGTTTTTTGCAAATCCACTCTGAAAAGTGAAAAATAAGCGATTCAGTTGGACATTGGTAAACGTACACGTGTCTTTTTCCTCAAACATTCACAGCTGCACAACGAACAAAATTGTTATTCTGTTATATGTTAAAATTGGAATGGACTAATCCGTATTCTTAATGATAAATATTTGTGTTTTTCCTAACTTGTAATGATATTTGGTTTTTGTCTGAGGAGAAAAACAAAGAAAAGAATAACGATTTCAAGTCAGGATATTCTCGATGAATAAGAATGTGTCAAAAGGTACAGCAAACAAATAACATGAAGCTCAAAAACAATTGTTATTTTTGCTTAACAGTGTTTGAGAAGAAATTGGGTCATAATGGATACGTTTTCAGTTCCCATTTATAAACAGTACATTGATACCTTTTTAATGGGATAGGTCACTGATGGCATTTGGAGTGGGAGACAGCTGATACCGGAAACGCGCATGTTTTTACAGTCTTTCAGTAGTTGTGTATACGCTTTCTAGTGTAGTCTGGTGCCGCGCTGTCTAAATGAGTAAATGCTGTTATAATCGCAATGTCTTAAAGTAATACACGATGGTAATCAAAAGAGTTGTTCAATTTCAAGTTTTGTTTATGAATCAATATTTCCCTCTTGAATTATATAAAGTAAGGGAAAGTTAGTAAAACAGTTACTTCATTCTTCTTTAACAGTTACGTGGTTTCATCTCTCATAAACAACGAAAGGATGCAACAACTTGTTTAAGTATAGTTAGGCAACGTTTAGCCATATTGCTTACTAATTTTAAAAACATAAAACATTAACAATGCATATTTAAACATGAATGATCTAAATTGATAAATGTTTAACGTCTTCTTAAAAGCTGAGGTCTTATAAATTATTAAAATCATGCAAAAAATGACAACACTACTTGAAGTTCTATTGCATATATAATCTGTGCACTAATTCCTTAATGTGGTAATCTGATCAAAATCAACAATACGCTAACAATTGAGTACTTTTACAAATATGATCAGGCCATTCAAGTTTATTTCAATTTTATGTTTTACGCATGCAATGACCTGTTTGTGTCAAGGGGCCGTTAAGCCGGAACAAACAATTATTACCTGGACCAAGTAGAACTAATCATTACCCGTTATTATTCTTAAAATAAAGATGTAAAATAGAGACGTATTTTGTGTTGCAATTTAGGGAGAAAGAGGGACTCTTTTATGTCAGAAAGAAAAGAAAGAAAAAAGAACAATATCGATTTTGTTGATGGGACACAGCTTGTCAACTCTGTTCTAACGTCTTCAAACCTGCTGGGGACAAAACAAAGCGGGAAATATGAAAGTATTTGATATCAGCATAAGTAAATGATTATTGCGAAATTGTTATTGTCCAATCCGCAAATGTTGATGTTCTTATTCTCAAACAATATCACAGGATTCACGTCTTTCTGTGGAATTTAACGGCTTCGTCGTATTAAACATTATCTAACGCGTTTCCAGTCAATCTTGATACAAGCCGATTCTACTTTCGTATACCAACAAAAAAGCATAGGCCACATAATATTTTATCCGCCTATTCACATAGAAATACCCAATAGATATATCTTTAAGCCATGATTTCTTTAATATTCATTTTGCTGCGCCTATACGCCAGAGTTGAAGATGTACAGTAATTCTTTAATAGGAAGGAGTAACATAGTAGCCATGCTCACCTGTTTGTAGCAGTTTATGTGTGTTCGGTTTGTTTTGTGTAACTTCCTATTAACAGTAAAGGCAATTTAAGGTCGTGTCTCCATGTGTGTAGTGTACGGCGTTTCGGACCCGACGTTTAGACCACTGAGGAGCGAGAACAATTTAACTCACAATTTGTATTTGGCAAAGGAAGTTTCTTTGAACATGTGATTGAAATTGTGGCCGAATTTTGTTATGAGAAAATGAATAAAGACATTGTGTACATACCAGATGCACGAATGTGACGACAACAGAGAAAACACAACTGCTATATATGTCACAGGAGGAAGCGGCAAGTGTATGACCTAATGCTTTCAGCATTTATGTATTCACAATACACAATTTTAAATGACACTATTGATATCATGCGCAATAACAGACTACAAATGTTAAAGGGCTTTTATTGTTTGTATTTGGAATTCAATGTCCTTGAATCAGTATTGCTCCTATTGTATTTCATTATAACGGTGTCAGCTTCAGTGGTGAATCGCAATTTTCCTCAGATCAAATATAGCGTTGTAGCCGTTATAACAGCAACTGCTTCACTATTTTCGGGAGATATGCCTACGTGATTATGGTCGCACATCGCATAGTTAATTAGATTGTGTATGTATCTGATCAGTACAAACCTGCCTGTTAAACACACACAATTGCATAGTGGCTCATAAATCAATGCCGTGGATGTTCGGTAGTGGTGAACGACCAGTCGTTGTTCTGATTTAATGTCTGTTTGGGGCATTACGTCCTTGCAACGGTTAAGGTCATATTCAGAAAATATCCACGGATGATTGGGCTTTTGGTTGTCTTGTATGTGTGTTTATATGTGAGTCCCAACAACAGCCATTGGTGTTTAGGTAGATAGTATGGAACTGAGGAAAAAAAGTATTGCAATTATGGGTAGCAGAAGAAACCCCGATTCTGCCAGGGGGCGGGGGCGGGGGCGGGGGATGGGGTGGCGGTGTTGCGATGGAGGATGGAGGTTGGGGGCATTGGTCGCCCATTACGGTAGCATGCAGTGGGGTATAAAGAAATAGACATACCTTTGTCCCAATTTCTAATGATGGGGCCTAGTTCAAATGCCATCTAAATTAAATGTCCTACCATGGACACGGTACTATAACACTCCGCATGTCACATTAGTCTGACAACCCGATAGGGAAACACACATTAGGTGTGAGTAGGTATGATGTTAGGTTTAGTCTGTTTTGCAGATGGAATCGTTTCTTCTATCGAACAATGCCCCATAGTGTTTGGGGATCGAACAAAACCCTGATACTAACCACTGCATTTTGTTTAAGCGGCAAAAGATGGAATCCCCTGCAGAATTTTCTTTTGTGTCGACTGTAAGGGGACACGAAAACTATTAAATTAAATTCATTACACGCATTTTTACATTCGAGTTTTTTTGTCTTTTATAAATGACTATTTTCCTTTCCTAATGCCTAATCGGCGCTTGCCAAAGCGAGGAAGGTTATAAGTTCAATTCCCTAACCGAGACAAACGTAAGCCGTTTAAATTAGCATGTACTGTCTTTTAGTATAAACCATATTTTATTTCGTAAATTTGCAATTACAATATACAGGACATTTAATTATTACATACATGAAATAGGATCCAGAAACAAGTTATTAAACTTATATCAATCTGTTTCCTTAGCAGAAATAATAATGGATAACAGAGACTTGAAGTAGAAGAAAGAGGAGAAGAAATAGGAAGAGAAGAAAGAATAGCATTTGCCAATGTACAAAACGTTAACCTATGTAAATGTCACTGATGTCATAACGGATTTATAACAGTGGAAAATGTATGCTGTGTACTACTACAAAGATGCTACGAACTTTAATCTGTCAACATATTCAACTTAAAATAAATATATATCAAAAATTCACGCTCAAAAAGTAATTGATCAATTAATTATATTTGAGATAAATACAGAAATGTTCCATTCCCGAGACACGGTTCTGCTGAAAGAGAATCTATTAACAGTCTTCTGTATTTGTACCTAACAAAGAAAAAGTACCGGAGGCTGGAAGCAAGTATAGATTTTGTATGGCACACTTACATATCGAGGTTTGTTAGTAACACTCTTCACGAGCTACTCGTGTCTTCTCTATCAACGAAAAGGCCAAAATCAGCCCTCAGACCGACAAAGATATAATTTTTGTCAATTCCTCTCTTTCCGTTTCCATCGATTGGATTTGAAAGCAATGTATATAGAATTACTCCCATCTCTATCAGAGAAGAAAAACGTCTCAGCGCTTTGGGTGTAAAAGATATAATTTGTTACGGAGGGTCTTTGTAACCGGAGACAGCACAAACGACATTAATAAGGCCTTGAACACAGGAAAACACCTAGGATCAAGTCCTGTGAAAATAAGGGTTACATCTTAGGAATTGATCCCGGAAACCGAGTCGGAATTTCGCCTCGAGTGAGTGATCATCAATTTCATGCCTTGTTTCAATCCCGCATGATTCATGTGGGTCTCTCGTGCCCGAGTGCATCGGCCAATTAGGTTAATAGACGTGTCAAAGGGTCACCCTCTCTAGAATTAGTCCTGATGCAAAAGTGATTTTAATTGACCTGTTATAAGCGATGAAAGGAAAGCTTTGAGTGCGAGGCATATGCTACCCCGTGCGTTATAGCTAATGTTTTGGTGGCGGCAGGTTTCATTTTGTTTTGAATAATGTCTGTCTGTGCAATGTTATATATATGTTTGCAAATGTTGAGATAGATATTGTATTACATGTATATTGGTTAATTATGAGTAATGTTTTACATTTTGCATTCTTTTTTCAATTTACCTATTATACATGAATAAGCTTTAAGACAAAATGGTTATCATTAGATACAGTACTGCGGTATTCTCGTTATCGGAGTAAGTTGTATTCACTGGGAGCGCTTTTTTATTTATTTATTTTATCTGGCATTAATTTGAAAGTTCCCGATCCCCACATCATTCATATTGTAAAGGTCTAATGAAAATTAATGAAATCTATTGCTTACAATGATATTTTGATTATACACTAGTGATTGATTTTGTTAATTCAAATTAGTGCAATGTATCAATTATTTATGTTCATGGAATAATATCGTAAAAATAATAATATCCGAATTATCTAAAGCTATTTTTGACTTTATTCTTCGAATGTGCTTTTGTATGTGTGCTTATATTGTAGATTACTTATATCTATAGTACATATTGCTTCTACTCAAAGTAATATAGATTATTTAATCTAAAGAACATATTACTTCTATTTATAGAAAGCAGATTACTTATATTTAAAGTACATATTACTTATATTTATAGTACTGTAGATTACTTATATTACTTATATCTATAGTACTATATATTACTTATATCTAAAGTACATATTACCTCTATTTAAAATACTGACTACTATTCATAATTCTGCATATCATTTCTATTTATATTAGTCTTGATTTTTTATGAGAAAATAAATGAATAATTATTCGAGCGATTCTTGACTTTTTTATCGATGTTATAAATAATAAATTACGCGAAAGTAGATATCACAAGAAATATAAATATTTTGCGGTAAATATATGTATAAACATTTATATGCAGTTTATTCAGATATATGTAATTATAATTTTATAAAATCGTTCGTGTATATAGAAAAGTACTTATTAAATAATATATGAAAGGGTTGCTATTTCTTCATATTTGAATAGATGTATATCCCTGATTTCCGAAATGCTTACTCCTGAGGAACACCTGGAATCTTCCCCAACGAACATATGTACAAAGTATTATGAAGGAAGTATTCCCCTTAAAATTCATAATTTGAGAAAACCATAGTCTTCAATACGTATACTTTTAACATGAGACCTCGATTACTGTTGCTGATTTACTGTATCGATTTTAAGTGCATTTGTCCTCGTGCACTATTCTCTGTTTTATTTTTGGATGTGATACCCTATATCACGAAACGTCAGCATCACAAGGAAATGTGCACAACAAATATATTGTGTAATGGTGCTATCCATACCTGTCAAGTCTCACGATTTTAGGGTCTAAAATTGTTGTGCTCACTCTCATCTCACGATTTTGCAAAAAAAAAAAAAAAAAAAAAAAA
>JAUMHH010077763.1:0-70584 GCA_032359455.1 Chlamys rubida
CAGTAATACACTATATACAAAGGTATATCAGTAATACACTATATACAAAGGTATATCAGTAATACACTATATACAAAGGTATATCAGTAATACACTATATACAAACGTCTCGTATTTGCAATGCATTTCATAGGATTCCTAGGATTCCCACCACTTCTATATGTTTTGGTCGGAGTTTCATGATTTTGTTTCCTTTCGCTTCGATGTCTCTTTAGTTACTGGGCCCATATTCATGAAACCGATCTCATGCTCGAAACTCAGATTATGTGCTCAAGTCTAAATGCTTGTGCCAATGATCAATTTAAAAAAAATCATTTTGACAATGTTATGTAAGAAATTTGGAAAGACTTTAAGCCGAATGCTGTTTTCAATGTTTACACCCGACATTTTGATCATGTTACATGATTTAAGGGTACAAGATAATTGACTTGAGCACAGAATTCATGCTTGAGCATGAGAACAGTTCCATGAATACGGGCCCTGGTGTATTTTCGAACGGGCTTTGACTTTTGATATGGCTTATTAGTGTTAAAATCTGTCTGATTTACTTCACAATGAAATAGGACGAATAGAGCGGATGTATAATACAGAACACCATATAATACTAAATTCATTAAAAAGAACTTCAACGGGTTCACATGTAATAAATACAACGGCAAATATAAACACTCAATTTTTAAACAGTTCTCGTTTTTTTAGTTTTTTTTGTAAAATGACTTGTTTTACCGTTGTCAGTATAATGTAACCGGGTGGAATACTATACTGGGTGCCTTCGGCATGGTATTTTAGTTATTAGAACTATAAAGCCGGCATCAGATCCGCGCTATCACAGGGAGGCAATTACACCAACATACCCTGTTTCCGGAACACATACACACATTCACGCTTACGCAACACACATGGGGGCACGTCCTTAAATGACCTTAGCCGTTAATTGGACGTTAAACAAAATAAAGTAAAATCACTGTAAAACAGAACGGTTTCGAGAGAGTTTTGACAGGAAAAAGCTAAATATAGCAAGCACAGTTTCTCAATTTTGTAAGAAAATTCATTCAGTGATCATGTGTTAATGTAGCTACCATAAAGAACGAGAATAGCAGTTCAAGGACACGACTCCATAGAAACAAGTTAAATTCAAGGTCATATAAAATGTTAAAGCTATATTGAGAGCAGTTGTATATTGCCTTGATCATTACTAGACTGAGAATGAAGTAAAATTGTATGTCCAACTCTGTTTACTTTATACATTCCTAATAAAGGTTCATACCAAAGATAGTCTAGCGTTAATTATACTTCACGTTTATATTCACATTCATTAAAGATTCATTTATTTTTATTTTTATTTAAGAGAAAATCGATGTGTATGAAAATACTAGTAAAGGGAATTATCTTGTTTTCAGCTGCGGTTACAGCTCATGTGAATGGGATATCTAACCCCTGTAGTCTTGTTACTCTGTCTGTGTAACATGCATACACAGTTTCGTTACTTTTATCAAAAATGTGTTAATGTAGAGAAATACTGATGAAGTAAAATGTAATTTCACATTTATGTTTCCAGAAGATACAAGTACCCTTACGTCAATAGTTAATGAAGAAACTTCAAACTGCAAATTAAATTCCCTTACAGATTTTAAATTATTCCTGTATAATAGCCCCAGATATATCTTGTTGAAGTGATAACTCATAGTGATTGACAAATCTGTGATATAAATATGAAAGCGAAACCTTCACAGTTGCCACTTAATTTCATATCATTAACAAAAAGTAACCACTTTCATGATAATTCTTGCGTAATTCTTTGGATGAGAAGGAAATGAGTTTTACATGAAGATAGCACATAACGTGACAGGGACATAATAACAGACGATAAAGTAGACTGTCGCATGCAATGCCTGTATAGTTCTCCTCTATGCCATGTCTATGAAATATAAAAACAAAACGGTTTCTTTAAATTTGAATGATGATGACACGACATGATATCGATAAGAACATGTCATTTCATAGAAACATCGAGGATAACAGTGATTTGACGGATTAATGCTTACGCGTCAATAATTGTCTTGTAGTCAAGTATTCCGGAAATAAGTCTCGTTGCGTATCTGAAACAAAACACATCTTAAAGTTAATGCTCATGCATCAGTAAATGACGAATTCTCACTAAAGTTAGACGAAATACTAGGAAATAAGCGACGAGGTTTGCATTAATGTTACATTTAATAAGTTAGCAATGATCAAAAATATAAATTAAACAATTAAGCGATGATCAGTAATTAAATTAATAATTAAAGACGTAAGCAAGTACTATAAACTTTAAAAAATTAGCGATCATCTATCAGCAATGTTATCATGAATAGATTTTTTTCTTAAGTACGTATTCCTTATTAGACGTAAGTGTATAACAAACGCAACATTTGATATTTTTAATATTTGTCCTGTCAATATTTAATGCTGTTTTTTCATGATGCTTGTCTTGGCAATGTCGTTTTGTTTTAAAAAGAAGCCAACTTTCGAACAAACAACTCTTCCATACATCTTCCACTTAAATCTTCATTCAGCTTTTGTCATTTCAACGTGACTGGACAAAGTGAATTGATCAAGAAGAAAGTCAAGGATAAGCGTGGAATAGTCGCCAAAGCCGACCCCTATACCACAGATTTACGACCGTGTAAACAATTTACCATGTCCAATAAAGAAGATTGCTTCTGTTGAAAATTAACATTACACCCGTTATGGGGCACACTCGGTCTCATGCCGATATCTGAATGGCGTCGCGTTATAACCCCAACGAGCACTGCACGTGACCATCATGACTCCCGCGCACTGGAATCATAGGGACCCTGACAGCTTGTCAAAATGACAAGTAGGCCTCGCGACGGAGCTTCGGACCATTCTAATAACGTTGTTGGAGAGACGTGTTTTAGATTTCCAGCTAGTTAGTTGTCCTGCCGTCAATGGTTGGCGGAGGAGGGCCCTATATGACTGCTCGTGGAACGCTCGACGCTATTCCCAAAAGGGGTATAAACGGGTCACTTTCCAAGCGTCTAATGAGACAGCTAAATGAACACGACGCCATTATCGGCTAATGGTGGAGACTGGAGATGGTTAGCAGTGTTTTACATTCCGGCTACTGGTGTGTACTATCCCGCGGGATTCCGCAATTTTATCCCTGTATTTCAAGAAGATTCGGTTTATCAACCTTGTTTTACGCTGGCTTAAAAAGACCATGTTTCTTTTAGATGTTTTTAAACAAATAAGCTCTCTTTTTTAAAAATTTAAATGTGATTTCTCCTCTAATCTTCTGCCTTTGATTCCGGAGCAATTAGCAGGAGATTAGATTGTTCAAGGACGCACGTCCCTCCGGGTAAACCCTAAGTCATTATTCTCTGAACGTTATCGAAGTACTAGCATGTACATCAGTTGATATACATACAATATAGGGTTGACATCTGTGTATCCTTAATTCTAAGAACGGTTTTATTCACAATCTATCCTCCACGTGGTAGCAGTGTTGTAAGTAGCGAGTTATCTTTCTTCTGTCATATTTTACAGCGGCCAAGTGACTGTTGTGGTCTACAGCAATAATCAAGTAGAAGTGTGGTTTGTCTTTGAAAAAAACACCTAGATATTTAAATGTTTAACGTCATAGGTGAACGATTTCTTCAGTAAAAACTATCACTCTATTAAAGACGATACACGAATTCTATAGAAGCGGATACGTAAACTGAGTTGATGTAATGTAATTCATGTTTGGCATACTGTATATATTACTAGATCTATAAGGTGCAATTAACTGTCTTAAGTTCGTCTTTCAATGATGTCTAACGGCAATTAACCTATGATGAAGAAATGAAATACATTATATTTGCTGATGCACTTCCGATCAGATCGAAGCAGCTTTTTACAAAATAAGTGAATTTGGTTGGGTATCAAGCAAGAGCGATGGACTTTGGTAAAAAATATGTAATGGGCAAGGTGTATCGCAATCCGATAATCCATTCAAAGCCATTATGAGGAATCAATAGACATGCTGATCACGGCAGCAAATTTTTTTTTCGAGAAAGTTAAATTTAATTAGGGGTCTTGGGCAAAGTAAGTTCATCAGAAAGGTTTCATCAAATCCGATAATTACTAAAAACTGTAGTCTTGAATTATATCTGTACGAAAACCAAGATCACCACTGGTAGCAATATTTAATTTTGAATCCATCCAAAAATGAATCAAAATCAAATTTGAGTGGGCTATTGATACTATAGGTGGGCGCAGAACATTTCATGAAATCATAAAATCATAAAGAGTAATCGCACAGAAGAAAGTTCTTTTCATGAAATTCAAGATGGCTACTGGCGGCCATGATGATTTCAATTTTAGGGACAATATATAGGGTATGGATACTATAGGCACATGTAAAAGTTTTATGAGATCAAGTTATTACTTCAAGGGTAATCGGAAAACTTAGGAATACTTCACGGCTTCAAGCCAAATTGCATTGGAAAGTTTTCATAAACAGTACGGTTACTGTGTTAATGAAATACTCCTGTGTATTAAATGTCTCGGTTAAACACTGATACAAACTGTTGATGTCGGCAGGGACTAATCAACGTGAGTCAGTTATAATAAGCAGACTTATTAGCTGCATTCCCGGTGTATCAACATTCTAGATGTCCGTGGATGTTGTTGGGCCATTATTGTTGATACATGTCGAATGTGTTTTGCTTTACAGTGTACACTTACCGGAGTTGATCCCTGCGGTCGATGAAGTGTTGTTTGGGGAATATCATCCCGGGGTTGGAGTTGATTGGGAGGGGCAGGCGATTCTTCATGTACATGTCATCCAACCACCAGCTATATGCCTGGAATGGAACAATAAATAAAATAAGGGAATGGAAAACAAGTAAAGGAATGGACATAAACACGTAATAACAGAGGTAGGAGGCACGGAAACACGAAGTGTGTTTACAGAACAAAAGTCGAGTACAGGGGAAGACACACAAGTACATGTACGTGTAATAATTAGATGTTTACAAGCTTTTATTATAATGTGTACTATTATGCTATTATCCGTTCAGATAATACGTACATTTGCATGGGCAAATAGAGATGTACTGATATGTAAGAAAAATAACTGCAACTCGCAAAAACAGTCCGTTTCAGCAGAAAGAGGGTTGCAACACGCATTGCTTTGAGACGAAACACAGTTAAACGTAATAGTTAGCTTAAAGAGACGATAGAGTTTTATTAGGGGGACTATCACCTCTAGGATAAATTTTAACAAACGGAACAATTCAAAAAAGGTAGAATTTGATAGAGGAACGTTTACAACAAGGTTGGACTTTCAGAGGAAATATTGAAAGGAAAAAGAAGTGTTGATTTTAGTAGAGGAAAAATGACATAAAGTGTGAATTTAAGCAAAGGAACAATTGAAAAATATAGGGTGGATTGTATTAGAAGGGGCCGATTGCAACAATAGCGGATCTATTCTGAGGGTTTGACCAGATTGGGTTGCAAATACGGGAAAGAACAGCAATAAATAAACCACCTTCTTCTCGTCAACATAGCTAGAGTTCAGATAAAGGTTTTGTCACACATTTTTGTGATGATTACTAAAACTAATGATAAACAAGAAAACAAATAGAACACGATATACCAAGTTTATTAACACGCCAGATGCTGACTACATTTCATTCTCCATACTACGGAGTAATATAATCATGTGAAGCCCGAGCCGGCTGATTTTGACATAAACGACAGGGCTTGAGCACGTTATCCCGGATTATGGACGCCTGATTTCTAATCGCCTATCCTTGTGTCATCTTGCTTCAGGCGGGGACTTCACTTCATCATGGAAATGTTGTTTCGTCGGGATTGGACCGAGATAGCACAGGAAGCAGTGTTTTATAAAAAAGAGATAAAAGAGCTGTAGCTACAGGCGTAAGATATTGGACTTCCAGTTAGGCCAATTTACTGCTGGCTAGTTTCTTGTATTTATTTCCCTCACAATGAATGTGCATCTGGCCGTTTACATAGTATCATCCCGCCTTCCTGTGATGCTGTTTACTCACCAAACATAGCAAGATCAACACACAAACTGGTGTTCCTCAAATTCAATGGACTTTGTTTCTTCCCTCGCTTGACTTATTGATTAAGAACCACGTGCCACATGCGTCCTTGAAGCTCATCCGACATTCATGTTTGGATGTACACGTCAATAAATGATGCTGTCAAACATAACGAATTGGTATCGATAAACCACGCCATATATACAGCTTCATGGTTTCACGTGCAATGACCGACCACGGTCGTCCCCGTCCGGTAGATTCGGTGAATATGTCGTTCACTCATAAGACTCGCTATGTTGAGTGTAATACGATTGATTTGAATTTAAAAAAAATACTCTTTTTCATTTTACAACAATTATGAAACAAGTCATTACAACTTATATTTATCACTCTTGTTGGCCCGGATGTTATCGCCCGAGGGGTTTTACTGTAGGAGGAAACCGGAGTACCCGGAGAAAACCCACGTGTTCGGGCAGGAAACACCATACCTTTTTACGTCCGACCGGGGAATCGAACCCCGGTCGGACGTAAAAGGTGAAAGGCGAGTGCGTTATCCGCTGCATGACCTGACCACCATTTGAATTTAATTCCGTTTATATATTGATATACATTGAAAATTACTTTAATATACTTATATTCATCAATGAAACTTAACCACATTACATATATTAAACAAGTAATTTCTTTTTCAAGTTTCTTGATGATTTTCTTCGTCAGAGCCAGTATTCTTTGTCACAATTATTTGCGTTTTCAAAGTGCTGCAATAGTCTAGACATTCTTTTAGAGACCAAAAATCCCAAAATACTGGCAATATATTTTTGTTCATACAAATCCTATATTCAGGAAATTACACTTTATATAACAATAAAAACACCATTTAAATCTATATTATCAATCATCGCAGAAAAAATGTCATGTCTATGAATGGTAATTGGACCTATTGGGGCGAGAAACCAATTATCATCGAAGCATTTCTTTGAAGACGATGAAACAAGCACCTATACAGTTATCGATCGTTGTTTGACTTGGATGGCTATCTTTGAAGGCTATATCTCTGATATTTATTTCACGCGCTGACGATCGCGCGTGCGTGTTCGGTTCATTATTTGTCATAAAATCATCGATAATGATCGATCGACAGAATGTCTTTAACTCTGGCAGAAAAATCCAATTGTGACTCTTGAGATTTGCGCACAGTTTATGACGAAAAGAAGCCGGTCAAACTAATTAGTTTTGTGCACTGACAATTCGGACTTTGGTAGTTGCTCTGACTGAGACATCGTCAATAGCGGTAAATTCCTGTTGCAATGTAATAAAATTATGTCCACAGATATTCTCATCCTCTCCATAACCAGACAGACAGCGACAATTATAGTTAGCTTGGTTGTATTCCAACTAAAAGTACACATGGTATGTAATTCTCCTCCTATTCCTGTAAGTACTTTCTACATTTTCCAAATGAAGCTTGTTGAAATCTCGTCGTTAAGAATTTTCTATTCAGTTATAAATAATTAATGCTGTGGACGATATGTTTAATGTTTTATTTACTTGAACATCGTGATTTCCGTTATAAATGTCGACTGCTGACGTACAAACTTACAAGACGGGTTTTCAAAGATGCAAGTTGATGACGTATATGGATACATTTTATAGTCGACATCATGATCGCACTGGGAGCTATGCTGTTTTTTTGTACGATATAAACTTCGCGCATGCTCATTAGTGTTCCTTGTTGTTTGGTTGCCGCTACCCTAGTTCTCCCTATGAGGACGTAACATTACTTCGATTTGACCTAGATTTACAGGCGGGTGTCGTCGATGAAGCAGAAAGACGATTACCCTTCACACAAAAAACCTGGCCTTATTTGCCTAGTACTTTTTTTTAATGTGTCCATGTAAATATTTCAGCATTTCCTAGGTTTGTCGATTTTAAGTTCGAATTTGGTTCTCTTGCTGAAACACTTCTTTAATGACCACCGACAAAAAAGATCTCCGTACTCTCGCCAGAAAAAACTATAACTTCGCATGAGAATTTTTTTTCGGGCATGATTATGAGTACGATAAATCATTTCTGAAAAGGAAACCAAATCTTGCTGGACTTTTATGAAAAAAATTATAAGATGAAATCAACAAAATACAACCGACAACATTGTTCTGAGTGTAAAAATATCAACAGGGCTGGACAGCGCTCCAAAGCCTTGACTTTGGATTGTTATACTAGCCTATCTAACAGATTGAGCTACTTACTAAACGGAAGTGTCTTGGCCAAACTAAACTACAGTTATATCCAAACGGAAGTTAAGGGGAGGCTACTCTATATAGGAAAACCAGCATAGTAGCGGGACAGGGATCCTTCATAGTGTTTTCGTAGGAATAGTTTTTTATCATTGTCCGATTGTAACACATGCAGTTGATCTCTATTGGGAAAGTTTCTTAAAACTCGTAGTCATAAACTTTACTATTATGACCGTATTTACATAGAGAAGTTATGTGCACATACATTTTGCTTCGTACAAGTTACGGCCAATTTAAGCGGTGCAGATGCACTTGTATATTATATAAAAACGATGTTTGCTTCCTTAGTAGAAGCAGATTATAATTTGATGTACGTGATTTTTAAGTCAGGCTAAGACAACACGGTGCCGTTTCTATCTCTACATGGACGACCTTACTTTCTAGAATCAATTTCCTAACAGTGCATAACTCCGATGTGTTAAGTCGGACCATACGATATACCAAACCTGATAGCATAGAAAAGTACACGTGCTTCATAAATTAGTTCGTATCCCTATAATGCATACAGTCTACGTCATACGATAAGCATTGCACGTCAGAGAACTATGACACCATAAGGATATAACTTCGAATAAAACCTAATTGAAGACTCTGTACCTCACGAAAAACTTAACATCCCAGAGTATCCAATCATAACACTTCACCTCATAAAACAATGTACACGGTAATTCATTATCTAACCGTACTACTACAGTTCATAGAAGTACCGAGTTATATCTCATGGAACCTCTAATGGAAGTCTGACATCTAATATAACTAATATCCTTCACTTTGTATAATATCACACAATAACCCAACATCTCACAGAACATCACAAAATAACCCAACTTATACATTATAGAATACCGCAGCACAATCCATTGAACGTTGAACCACAACATATATTCACCATAAAACTTACGAACACTTCCCAGCAAAGCTCACACACTTTTAAGTTATAGTATGTTTTGTTTTGTTCGGGTTTAATGCCCTTGCAACGTTTAAGGTTGTATGAAGCATGGACTTACTTAAACCTCAAACGAAACCATTAAAGATAAATAAAAATAAACCAAACCTTCATCACAAAACAGTCAAAATAACAAAACGTTTGAATATAAATCTGAAAAAAAGAAAGTTTCACTTCTTAGAGCTGCCGGTGCGGATTTTACAGAATAAAGTAGCGATTCTAAATACACGGTAGGTAAGATCGTGCTAGATGTCGTTAATACCACTTAGAACCATCGGCAGCTCACCGCCATATTTTATCTTTAATGATAAAAATAGATTTTGGTCTATAGGATGGATCCCACATTGTGTGGCGGTACTGCCTGATGGATGGACGCTAAGCGGAGGGCCTGGACTATCTGGCGTGATGTATGACTGCTTTGGGTGACTCTCCCAAGTTTCCCTTCCATCTCTCAACAGTTAATTACAGATACGTTACATGGACTGGTACAAGTTACAGAGAATTTACATCCAATAAGCCCATCTCCAATGACACCAGTCCAACACAAAACAAAGATGCCTTCCCTTAATTGCTTGCTTGAAAGGCTTTGTGCTCGGAAAGAGGGCGATCACATAGCGGCGAATTACCCAACTTGTCTGCTGCTGTTTTTGATTATACAAAATCTTATCCAAATAAAAGTATTCTTTAATCACGGCTGCTCAATAAAGGCCAGTACGGCTCAGTCCGCCCGGTTTATTGGCCCCACACTCTTGCGGCTTGGCAATACGATTGTCCATTAACGAGAAACATAAATGTACAAAAACGTGCAATTCAAGAAGTTTGCTTTCAACTAGATTATCGAATTGTAGAAATCTTTCACTTCAACAATGTGTACTTTCTTCCGATAATGTGAAAGTTGGAAGAATTACATGTGTTTACTTGTAACTTTTACATCTCCCGTCGTTTGGAACCACAATGGTGTCTAGGCGGCAGTTCTAACATTACTGGTGTATTGAGATGCTTGAGCCATGTACATTGACAGAACTAGAATGTACAATGTAAAGGAAACCTCGTGACTTTAATAAATGATTTGAAAGTTAACTAACTCGAGTTAGATAATCACGATAACCAACCATCTTTCGTTGGGGATTTATAAAGCATTAATTGAATTGAATGGGGGGAGAAAAGCAATTTTTTACTGACAAAAGAATTGTTGTTGAAATAAAAGACAGATAATGGTTTGAGTAATGGCGATGTATACAATAATTCACTTCATTCATCTTGTATTTTAAAATGAATTTCTTACTTAAAATGTATTAAAACGGTATTTTTTTCGTTTTGTTCAAAACTGATTTGCATTTTGAGATAATGTCTTAAAATTGAAAACGTCATATCCTTATGTTTAGTAGTATAATGCTATCGTAACAGGACAATTTTTTGTCTTGAAAGAAAATCTTAACCATATCACTGAAACAAAGTGCGTTTTGTGAGTTTTCAATATTAGAAATTTGCCCAGTAGGTCACTAGGAACAGTTTATGCATACCCAATTATCCTTGGACTCGGCGAACAGTTTCAGTTGCTCCTGTAGGATTTCGCCTTCACCCCCCGGATCACAGAACTCCTTGATCAGCGCTTTGGTTTTGAGGAATTGTTGGGGGGTCACGATGGGTCGTATGATGGTCAGGTATTTCTGGAAGGTGCTGTGGAGCTCTGGCACTGGTAACTTCTGCAGCGGTTTCTAGAGGCAAAACAAAGACACGATATATGTTGTCAAGGAAGAAGATGACGAACTGTTACATTGATTCTTTTACATTTCTTATGGATTATATACATATATACACATATTTTTCATTTCAAATATACATATGCGCGTTAACAGATCGATTGAAACATCAAAAGGTTGCATATTTACAAAACAAAATGAGATTAACCGAAATTAAATGTTTATTTTAAAGCATGGTTTGAAAATGAAAACCAAAATTGATATTCATGCTCCTATTACTTCTCAAAACAATGATTGGTCAACGGTTTCATTGTCAGATTTTATAGAGATAAAACTTTTATGATAGAAAAGTTATCACCTGTACTTTGAATACGTGACCAGGACATAACCCTTACTTGACCCCACACACCGCAATAGAAAGCCAATGTCATGACCCTTATTTGACCCCACACCCCGTAACAAAAGGAAAGTGTCATTTGTTGCTGCGTAGTGTCATGATACCCGCTGTATTTCTTGTGTGCATGTAACTATTGACATTTAGTACCAAACAAAAGTCTGAAAGTACATCGGAGATATTTTACAAATAGAAACCCAGATATAGTTCAGGGTAAACCAATAAATAATATATTGGATGTTTCTGAATGATGAGGCATGTTCTAGTGGCGTTTATTTACAAATTTACAATATAAAATAATTAGCACAATTATA
This sequence comes from Chlamys rubida, assembly GCA_032359455.1. Classification (NCBI taxonomy): domain Eukaryota; kingdom Metazoa; phylum Mollusca; class Bivalvia; order Pectinida; family Pectinidae; genus Chlamys; species Chlamys rubida. The sequence continues at coordinate 11,708 of JAUMHH010077763.1, forward strand.
CTTCGGTAATTTTTTTTTTATAATTTTAATCACAAAAGTAGCTGAAATCGGAAAAATATACGGATTACACTCTACCTGTTGTTATATATCGATGCCGCGGTTATTATTAGACCCTCGCTAAGCATAAATCATCACTCACCGCTTTTAATCAGTTCTATTTCAGCTAAAAACTGCCTGAGATGGTCTGTCACGAGCACCATGACGGAAAAGTGTCGGCAATTTCTTTTGCAGGTCCGGGGTAAATACTTTTGTAATAACTTTTCATTTATAACACGGACATTAAAAAACAATCACCGTCTCATGTGAATTCTTTGAATTTTTATAGATATTCTGTGTCATAAAAACATTTCAATATGCTGTTTATGTTTAATGTTTTGTCTGATTACAAAACGGTTGAAAGTCAGGGGCAGACAACTCTAATTGATTTATCTCTACACGATATATAATTGTAATTTTACCAAAATATTCACCCCGGACCTGAAAAAAATGGCCGACACTTTTCCGTCATGGTGCTCGTGACAGATCATCTCAGGCAGTTTTTAGCTGAAATAGAACTGATTTAAAACGGTGAGTGATGATGCATGCTTAGCGAGGTTCTAATAATGTTCGCGGCATCGATACATGTATATAACAAAAGGTAGAGTGTAATCCGTATATTTTCCGATTTCAGCGACTTTTGTGATTGTCATCATTGAAGGCGTTGCATACCTGTACTTTTTTTTATAGTAATTACCCTGACATTTTTATATGATTTTTATCTCAATTTACAGTACACCTTTGGTTATGTGTCCGAGAGATCAGTCTATTACGTTATCATAAGTGACACACCTGTACTATTGTGTTTGCCGGCGAACCACATAACACGTGGATACTGAAGTCAAGTTTAAGGTCTTTTTGTGTTCATTTCTACTGGAGAGAGGGAGAGAGAGAGAAAGAAAGAGGATGGGATGTACAAAACCCGACTCAGTCGTGAAGAGATTTTGGATGAATTTTTATTTTATGCCATACCGCGGCGTTCGTCGTCCGTCCGTCAACTATTCCTTTAAATTGATTTTTACCAAATTTGGCCTGGATCCTCCTTTGGCGAAGGTGACTCAATTTTGTATAAAACGGAGGTTGTAGCCTCTCTGGGTGCAGAGGGGCGGGGCCCGATAGGAAATTTGAGGTTTAAACCTTTAAAATCCTTCTTCTTATGTACCATTGGAGAAATTTTATCCAAATTTGGCCTGGAGCATTCTTGGGCAAATGGGACTCAATTTTGTATAAACGGAGGGTTTGGCTCGTCTGGGTGCAGATGTACGGGGCCTAATAGGGGAATTTGAAGGTTAAACATTTAAAATGCGTTTTCTATCGACCGTTGGAGGGGTTTTATCTAAATTTGGCCTGGAGCATCCTTGGGTAAAGGGGACTCAATTTTGTATAAACGAAGGGTTGGCCCCTCTGGGTGCAGCTGTACGGGCCCCAATAGGGGAATTTGAGGTTTTAACCTATAAATTCCTTCCTCTTCTGTACCGTTGGAGGGGTTTTATCCAAATTTCGCCTGGAGCATCCTTGGGCAAAGGGGACTCAATTTTCTATAACGAAGGGTTTGCCCCTCTAGGTGCGGAGGGGCGGGGCCCGATAGGGGAATTTTAGGTTCTTTATAATCTTTCTTCTTCTGTACCATTTGAGGGATTGGTGTTGTTCCATCTTTACAGAATCATATTGCTTGCGTCATGACTGTGACACCTTTGGGTTTAACTTTATTCCCTAGGATCCACCCCCTCCATAATTTACAAAAATAAGCACCATGATAAATATACCAGTTGATAAGCTTATAATACCAGACTCTATCAGCTGCTTGCATACATCGTGTGGTATTGGCTTGGTAACCTATTAGAAGCCTTGTCCGTAATCCATTAATAAAGGGATACATTGACTGATAGCAAACTACTTCTATACCAGGGCTCGCACATGCGCCTTGCTGCAGTAAGTTTTTTTTCATAATTGATTGAGATGCAGCACGAACTAACCAGGGTTTAAATGACATTAAATTGTTTCTAAGTTAATCGCCTCCTTATGTTGCATCGGGCGCAAAATAATGGGTTCAATCTAAAATTAATCAAAATTTAGATTCGCTCTTTCCACCATATGATTAAGTATCGGCATCTAATGTTTCAAGACGAATTATGTGATGAACGTTAATTAATCTTGACATGTTGTTCTGTTAAAAAATGTAAAAAAGATTTTAGTCACATCTGACAGCAGCAAGATGATATTTCGATATTTGCACATGTTTGTTAAGACTGTTACGAAATTTAAAGGAACATTTTTGACCAATTTTAAGCAACAGGAATAACAAGCAAACCATAAAATTACTCTACAAATATTTTCTTAAATGAATATCGATACTATGGATGAAACACACCAGGCTTGTCAAGTGTTTGGCAAATTAAGAACATTTCCCTGAGGGTTGAGACTCTTCCTTTCACCTCAAGGGGGTGACTGATTATTTCTCCTACCAGTTGACTCTGCAATATACCTAATGCAACATTGACGTCACGGGCTCAATGCATTGTTGACGTGACGTCATTGTATTGTTGGCGTAACGCCATACAATGCTTTTGACAGGGAATCCCCCCGTCACAACGCTAAGAGGATACATGGATGTCTCAAACCGGGTAAGGTGTTGATACACCTATGCAGGGTAAGAGCAGAGTATATCCTATTTAACCACAGCAATGCCTCAGATTGCACTCAGAGCTATTAGTCCATTCCACAATACACCCAAACACACTTATATAAAGGTTTCAGTGTGTATAAGCGCCCCGTTGACATACAGAGATAAAGTACGTTACTGCACTAGTAGTCTTTAAAACTGAAACCCAAATTAATTCAGTAAATAAACGTCCGAATATCAATTCTAATGCACCAGATTCCGCAAATTTATTCAAGAGTTGCACCTTCACCTGTGTGACCGTCATACAGGTAGCTTCACTTAATGAGATAGATAGGAAATTACGTGGCACGGACGTAATGGCGTTATTACGGTGCTTTCAAACACGATGACAGGGTACCAGACGGCAAATGGCGTCATGCTTACCACCAATGCTAATAGATAGGTGATGTGGGACTCTAATGGACCTGTGAAACCCTGGGTACTAAAGGTCACAGGGTTCGGTGCTATCGCCACTCAACACAGGCGTAAGGGATACCGACTCCTGTGGGACTAGCACATTGATGGATTAACGGGTATCAAGTGACAGAAATTACCTATTCATGTGTTTGTGCAGTAATTACACGTCCGTTCCGGGTGTCGTGTGTAAATAACTTATAACGTAGGCCGTCGGACAACATACGGGTTACCAATCCAATGTATGCGTGAATTGTTATGTAGCTAATTAATAAGAGTGTCCTCCAGTTTAGTATGATATTACGCTATGTTGGTACCTCCGGCGATTTCTAGTTGGGAGGCAGGTATAACACGGAGCTTAATAATACGACCTTGTCTAAGTTATTGATGACATTTGATTTTAGCGTCGCTGTTTAATCTTACATCTCCAACAGGAAACTCCAACCAATTAGATGGAAGGCGTTCATAGTTAAACATTGAGTGAAATATAAGAATTATATTTTGTGTATACTATTTAATACAACTTGGGAAAGCCAAAACAAAAGCCTTAATGATGCTACGTTAATAAAATATCATATACAAGTAATCCTCTCATGACCCATCTGTTTAAAACGGCCCTTACTTTCCTCAAATGCCGAATGAAAATTAAAAAAAACAAGAAAAGTTAAGGAACTACATACGGCATAAACTTCGATCACTTCAAAAGAGGTGGCCACAGGAACTTCATAGAATATCGGTTTGTTTTATAAACGACATTGAGACACTTCGTCAGGATACAGTTTAAGGTAACCACACATCATTCAGCCCTAAAATATCGTAATGTTCCTTGTTTGTGCTTAAGCAGATATTCGGTTGCAATCATGAATAATTCACGTCTTGGATACTCGGCGACTTGAAACCGTCTGGAAGTTCATGGCTTCAAGTGCTTTCTCCAGAGAAGTAAAACCCATTAGAGAAAGTACTAACAAGATTCTAGGCTATGAAAGATGTATACCAGATAAGTATATAAACATACATTTCTAGTACTCAGACAGATAGAAAAAACAATTCAGTAATGAATAATATAGACCGACTAAGTCTCAATGTACTTGCGAGGATTTGTAACCTATGCATGTTAAAGCAAGTGTATACCATCCTAAAAGGCGTCGGCGTGACAATAGAACTATTACAAACAGGTGGGCGGGGGAGCATCAGACGAATACTTGAAGTGGCGAGCTTAGTAAATAGTTTCAGAAGAAGTTTCCCTACTCTATCTGACTAAGTGCCGACAGTTTTACATGATGGAAGTGTCAACTGAAATTTTAATGTCGATGTAGAATTTTTGTGGGCTCATACATTTTCCTAAAAAAAAAATATGAACGGATGGAGACGATTTAATTCCTGACATTGAAGCATTTTTTTCCAGTGTTCTTGACAATTACTACTACAGGGATTCTTGTGGAGTACATTTGTATGGTTATTATTTCATTTGTTTTTATAATATCTCAGGCTGTGGCTGTGAACACAAATCCTGTGATCAAACGTCACTTTACTGACAACAATTATAAACAAACAGTTTCAGCATTGGTCACAGTTTACACTTAATACTTATCACTTAACTACTTCCACCCCTCTTTATTCTGAGGAAATTATATGAGTCCACAACAATTTCCTACACTTGAACATGTTTCGGGGAAACACCTTAAAATATATCTCTTCAATGAAAAAGAAAAGTTTGTTCTTCAGTCAGCGGTGAATGAATCAGTTAAATGTCACATACCATTAAATCCCATTTTGGATAGATTTCTTGGTCAATGGATGCCACCCTCTTGATGTACTCTTTGACGTGACCCGTCGCCATCACCGGAACCGGAAGTAGCTTAGTCGAAGAAGTTAGTGAGATCAGTTCCGGTCTAGCTGTCGTCGGACTCGGATAAGTGCCATACCAGGAAAACGTAATGTATTGTATGTTTGCGATGTCAGTTCCAACAGAAGACGATCGTACTTGCTAGGCCAATCAAGCCCATTACGAACGATTAAATGTACCAGATAATCCTCTATTGATCACAAACTGGCAGGATCCATACAGACAAATCGACAAACTCTCTCTGTTCAATCAATTGGTCTGCAGGCGAAGTATCGAATCTACAAAATAAAGAAAGAAGACCCTGTAACAGGAAATAGTTTGGAAATGTCATAAATATACACAAGATATCGCCATAGAACTAGCACAGGGAGCAAGTAATCTAAAAATCCATTTTTATTACCAGAAGGCGTATATACGATCAGGACAGAAGTAGGACCCGAAGATAACATGAAATAACAAGGAATGAAAAAGATGAATTGAGCAAAGTTTGTTCAAACAATCAGGAGGCTTGAACAGCAGGCATGCTCTGTCAATATATATACAACTAAGTTACGACACAATCGATAAAGCCTCTATTCTATACGTGCCGCAGTCACCAAGCACACGATTCCGCTAGACATGAACATTTTTCTTCATTTTAAAACCTCTCTCTTACTGGAATCCAACTGTTCTCGATACCAATAAGGAGGCATAGAGATTTAAATCACCCACCCAGCTAGGCACTGGAACTAGAACACTAAATATCGTCTTAATTTGTTCGGAGTAGGTTGTAAGGGTAAAACTGCAGAATCTTGACATCTGTTGGAAATAAATAACATATGGCTTTGTAGGAAGGTAGATATAATTAACCCGAACAGTCAGTGTAGGTCTGCTGGGATAAGTACTGTCCTAAAAGGGGTTTGTTTGGAGAGCGAATCTGTCGATTTTTAGGCTTTAAACAATCGAATTTTGTTTTTCTAAAATACAGTCAGACATGTTATTGTACATGCACGCGTTCTGTGTACGAACCTCTCTGTATTGCAAGCTTACGCTGCGCAGTGTACGTCTCATTACAAAATAATTAGTCATCTCACTACTGTCTTCTTCGCATATAATTGGTAATGCATGGCTAAAACGTTATATACTATTATAATGGACTCATACCGAAAATTGGTTTGCTTGACGTGCAATGTAAGGCATAATCTTGATCACTGAAACATCCGTTAGGGGCAGTACGGAAAGCGTTGTATTGATCTCGCGTTTGTTTACTCTCTCGTCGAGGTGATCACGTGCACTTACCATACATGCCTATAAATAAACACTAGGACACGTGTAACATTCTTGTAGAGCATGCTAGATTAAATCCGAGTTACAAGAGCCTTACGTGGTCCTTCACATCCAAAGAAATCGCTTTAGTGAGCTAGACACTGCACTTTGACCTTAGCAGAATGAATATGTTCTGTGTATCAAAATGAGTAAATCACAACATTATTATCTATACAGTTCGTATGCTTAGACTTGCTGGGTGATCTTGCGTTGCCTGGTATGCTAAGATCTGCTGACCGACTGATCTTGCGTCGCCTGGTATGCTAAGACCTGCTGACTAACTGATCTTGCGTCTGATCTGATGTGTCCTCTATGTTGACCTGCCTTAAATATACGGAAAAGTGACAACATTTGCGGCGCGGTGGACAATGGTAAAACGGGTATATTATTTGAGTATTGTATTATGTTAAAGAATAATGCTTCAAATGGAGTACGTGTGTATTTTGAAGGTTATTTGTTCTACCCGCTTCCCTATGGAACCAGTAACCGGTATTGGGGAAACTAGTAAGTGTTATTGTGTGGTCAGTATAAGCAGTGCTTTTTATATACGAGACGAGCTAATGAAACCATATTATGAATGAAAGTACTATTATATACATTAGACAAGCTTGTGTTATTGTATTGTCAGTGTAAGGTAATATTATCATATAAACGAGACAAGTTAATTTCGTTGTACTATCAATGTAAGTAATATTACTATGTGTATATGTATATATACGAGATTACCTAGTGTCACTTTGAACGATCTGAATAAGTAATAGATGTACCACAGATAGTCCCTGTGGTAGGATGTGAAATGTCAAATGGATTGTTACTATACTTGATATACCGAGCTGACATTTCGGTCCATGTCAAGGTTAAGTCACCACTGACCTAGTAGAGTTCTATCTTACCTTATTCGCCGAGTTATTTCTTTCATTGAAGCAATATAAGTACACTTTGACATTATTTGTAGAACCAAGCTATCCCAGGTACATGTACCATTCAAAGCGAAATTACTAGACAAATGGTTATACCCTCGGCATTACCAGCTTGTAGTCTTTGGTGTGGTGCCATCTGTGTGCCCCGTGTCCATTATCAGGGGGTGTCTAGTGTTACTACCTCATCTTGGGCCTGAGCCATCACACCTGGTACACACACTACTGCTAATCGGGGCAGCATGCTGCATGACTACATCATAACAAACTAAGGACCTCTGATCGATATTTCATGGAAGTTAAATATTTACAGACCGTGAAGATTTCAATGACGCGGCATGGCATCATATATAGTACACGTGGCTGACACAATTATACTGTTTCTGTTTCTATAAATCTCTAAATCACCACATTCAAAATTTATTTTCTTATATCAGTATTTAAATTACTTAATAAGGTACTGCGATCTAAAGATCGAGGAATTTTTAAGCTTCTTATGTTTGATAATTCGTATATATATGCTTCTTCGATATACATATTGTGTGTACCTAAATGCAGTTCTCATCCTGAAAGCTATATATATAATGAGATATATATCGTATATCATTACTCGATGTTCAACTATACTTACCAGAGGATAACATCCCTGCTGAGAGTATAGCATTACGACCCATACCTGTGCCACAGCGGGCTACAGATTGTTAAACATATGAGAAACAATCGATAATATGATTTGCAATACGTACTAATATTAAAATTGTATAAAGGTGGTTTTACCTTCATGAATGATGTATCGCAGCTCATTTCCTTTCGATACGCTACGATCTGTATATCAATTAAATCTTAGAACATGTTACATTACGACATTAAACAACGTATTTTATTTGACTATATGATCTATATGAAAGCAATCGTAATTGACATTGCACGTGAACTTTTACACGTGGTGCCTATGAATGTGTATCGTTTTTCGGCCATGACATTAGCAGTTTCGCCCAGGGTTCCTTACGCTACGCTCCATTCACCCCTATTCCGTCTTTGCGTATTGCAGAGTTATCTTCTCTTGTGAGCAGGTATTGATTGTTACGTCATTGGTTTGTGTGAGAAAATTACGTCGTTTTCTCAAAAATGTATGACGTTACTCTCACAAACAAGTGACGTAACAATCAATATCTGCTAACAAGAGCAGATAACTCTGCAATACGCAAAGACGGAATACATTGCTCAAGGACTATGCTATTTGAGATTTAGGTCCAAACGTAACACTGACCCTGGCATAATGTTGATAAAATGTTCTGTTTATGAAAACTTTAAAAGTTCAATGTATGTAATTATGAATTTAAATAAACTAGATATCTTCAACATTTTTTAAACTTCTTTGTTATTCAGCTAAAAGAATTTCATTATTCAACTGAAAGTATCTGCCGTTGTGATTTAAGATTTTGTTAACACCAAGACGATGTAGAAAACTTAAGTACATTTCTTATGTAATCGTAACTGTTGACTAACAAATATTTTACGTTGTTATTTAAAGAAAAATAATCATATTTGTGTTTGTGATATGGAATCAAAACAAAGTTGCATACAATGTTAGGAGATTTTAAGTTTTATAAAATAACTTCATCATATGATATGATTTAAGTACATATTTTTACAAGAATCTTGAAATGGCGTCCTTTATCATGTCGATGGTTGCTTATTGTGATAGCATATCACGTAAATGATTATTTTTAGAATATCATTAACGCGATAAGTTATAAGTATAGATAATTCTGTCATACGAACACCAGTTTATGAAGAAGTAAAATGTTTAAATATCGTTTTGGCCCTTTACTAAATCCCGGCGTATCTAGTATTAGCGGTTAAGCCGGAGCCGAAATTGTATTTGGCGTTTTGACTGCCTGTGATCTATCGGAGTGGGCATTACACTGAAGAGAATACATATTTCGCTGATTATTATTCTCATTTCACAGAGACTGTTTTAAACGTTTTTGTCAGATTTATTCATTTACTTAGATTACCTTCATGATGTTGATTAATTCGAAGATTAATTTATGATATTTTTTTTTCGATTGAAAAAGATTCAATTGTTTATGAAAACCTTATAAATGACATTGTTTTATTATATGAGCGCATTTTTACACGATAACGAGCTTTTGTAAAGTTGGAATATATATCAATTTTACTAAACAAGGTTGATTAGCACATTGTCTGAAGCGTATAACGAAGAAAGGAATTATCCATACAGGTAAGTATTATCGCTTCCACCAAAAAATAAAACCTTACGATATAATGTTACTGACTAAGGTAGAGACTTTGAAACTTGTTGTATGTAAATCAACAAAAACATGTCAAACTAAATATGTAGTCCGTAACATTAATGACTTTATATTTAGTAATATGGTAAACTTTTATTTACGTCTACAATGGTGTGCGTAGGAGTTATCAGAAAGCACGTCCGGGTAGTGTTATCTTCACTTGGTTATACTCTTAAAAATATATCTGTAAACTAACCTATGCTATTCTCCATAGTCGCTAGGTGTTTCCGACAATAACTGTTAGAGCCAACTACGATATGTCTCCTTTTTCATGTTTCTGGACATACGTTAGAGGCATAGCTAACAATGAACGCCTCTAAATCAGTATATCATTTTTTAAACGAAATAAGTGTTATCAGAGTCGAACCCCATGTGGTACTGAGGTGAGAGCGTTTTTAACTGAGAGTACAAGTGTTGTATTGTTTTTATCACAGACACTAACAAAACAAAAAACAAGGCAAACAAAAAACCTCTTTCAAGAATATGTGTTATCTGTTATTCTGTATAAATTAAGCGTAGTCATGGACATCGACACACCAACAGTCCAACCGAATACAATGTTGCTAAATTGTGTCTTGATGAAATAACAAAACTAGCCTGGAGACTCCATAAAATGTCTGATGATGTGGCACCAATTCGACTATTTAAGCGTATTCGTACGGATGGTCACGAATCTACATTTCTTGCAGCTGTTCTAAACACATTGCTTCAAATCTTACAACAAGCATTCGATTAAACAGTTGGACTAAGATGACATTAGGATAACTCTTCATTCATCATGTTCTTCTTCTACATCTCCTTTAATGGAATAGAATGTGAATTTCAAGATAGTGAAAGATTCTTCGAAAGACTTTGCCAGACAACGGGCAAAACGAGAGCTTGTTGAATTAGCTTCACTTTCAGAGTGGATTCGATCTATCAGGTTATGCATACCAAACAGCATAAGCAGCCTTAAGTGGGGGAAAAAAAGCACAAAAACAAAAATACAAGTCTTAATTTCTTGACCCAATTTCAAAACTAAAGATTTGCTTAATAACCAAGGAATATCTAAGTACATATATTAATTTGTTTTCGAAGATGATATATATGCTAATATATGCTTCTGTATGCTAATCTCTCCGAAAACCTATTAATGATAAGGATAATATTTTTATTGTTCATTGGACTCGGAAACTTCACAAGAACCTGATAAAAAAAGTTTTATCGCTGGCTCTGCTAATTCCTCGTTCAATCAATTATCTGATCTCCTTACTACCATTCTTTGTGCCATCAAGTCAGGATTGCAGTCGTATTTTGACACTGTTTACTCCAGAAGTGGAATTATGTGTTTATTTTGTTCCACACAAACTCGAAAGACCTTTGACGAAATTTGAACAAACTCCCCACAAAAAATGCCTCCTTTGAAAATAAGCTTAATGATGCGTCCATCTGAAATAATATATAATTTTACTTAACTGGATATATATGAATATCGGCGTTACAGAAAGACAACACTACCACAGGTATGATACCTGTAACATTTATGTACGGTGGTGTACTCGGGATTATATTTATTATGATGTAGATCAAAATATTTTAATTATTAATAGCATTTCTGGTCACTTTGTTTAAGGTTTTTTATCGCAAGATGACGAAAGAGCCTTAGATTTGACAGCATGCTATCTTAAATTAACATAACTTTTAAAAGTTAGTTTAGAAGGGTGAACCTTTTAAAAAGTGTAATTTCTGTTGTAACAACTGTGTTAATAAATTCAGCTGTACTCTATCATAGATCCGGTTGAAATTTATATTATTCTTGCAGCCTTATTATCTTAAAAAGGGATCAAATTAATTTTGACATTAAATTATGTCTTCCCTCATGTGACGTCAGAGATCGGATGGTAGGTTTCGCGTACTTGTTTATATAGAGAAGTGTCAATTTCCATATTAATGTGCAAATAATCAAGTTTGTATAGATATTTACGCTTACAATTTCTTACGTCTTATACAATTTACAGCATGTTACATTGTCCATACTTTCAACATAACATCAAAAATAGTAATTACTGAACTACTGAATTACTGAATGGCGTATCACTATCTCCAAAATTCTTTTAGAATAAGTTTTCGAGAAAGGAATTATTTATTTTTACTACAATATAAGACAAGTTTGTTCTTGCTCAACGCCATTTCTTCGTTATACCTGCAGCTTGATGGTCCATATTGATTCAGATACCCTAAGTTCGAAAGGGGATATGGGTAGCCATGTTCTTAATTGATTTTTCACGCTCATAAGACATTATTTCTTGATTGAAATACCAAAGGGGGAAGCGTCACATAGAGGACCTAGCAATACAGACATACTGTCTATCCTTATGATATCATTGGAACTATTATAATATGTGCTCTTAAATTTATTGTTCACATTTTGCAAACATAACGTCTTCATCACTGAGTGTTCTTTTCAAGTATTATATAGGCATATACGTAAATTTATCGCAATATTCCTTCAAATATTGCAACCCCTATTACAATATTGAGATTGAGTCCAAAAACCACACCCTTTAAATACTGGTAAGCAAGTTTTTTGCTGAAGTCTAGGGTGGGCGTTAAGTAAGACAGACATGTCCTCGTGCAGCAGTAAACACGCGCCTTACTTTGCATTACCAACTATATGGTTTCAATATTCTAAGGTAATGTTGTACTCACGGCACCGGTCCTTGTCAGTTGTGTAGTTCCTGCTCATTTCGATTTTCTCCGGTGCCGTTTGTTGTCCCAATCAATGATTTCGCTTCTGTACGTGAATTTCACATTACATGTACCCAAAAGATGCATACACAATATACACCAAACTTGTTTGATTTAAATATCATGACATAATTATAATATGTTTGATATAAATCAGAGGACACATCCGTTTGTGACGTCAATGACCGAGAGTATACAAAGTAAGGATGATCGTGAGCAATTCAATTAAAGGAAAAGTAATAAAAATAACTGCTCATCAACTAGTGTCGTGAACAAAATTACTATTTTATCAACAAATTCATCATTTTATCTTTTTCAAAAATCTCTCTTGATTTTTTTTATATACAGATAAAACTATGTCTAGTATAGTGGTCTCCCATCACCAAACAGTTTATCAACCTTTCATATACCTATTCCACAATCAAGGCTATACCCATGATTTCTTCGATAATATTTTGTTTCGACATTAATTCCTTGGTTTACTTTGCAGCCGGCGACTAAAAATTGTACTGTAGATGTTAAGATTTGGCAACCACTGTCGCAAATTGTGTCAAACAACGATTGTCAGGGAAGCCTATCAAAAAAACCATGCTGGTTAATTTGTTTTTTATCAAGTATAGTGTTCTGGTTCTTCTCATCTTATCAGCTATAAATTGCATACGCATTTTGTCACACATCTGGCGTGTTTTCTGATATTTCCGCTCTGTTTTATTAATGCGTAACCGAATGGGATAGTGTAAACAAGTGTTCACGCGGGTGTACCTACAAGTTGGTTTTATGTTAATGGTCTGGTTGTGTTATGATTCATGTTTTATTCATTTATTTATTATTTGTGTGTAGTCTTGTTTGCGTATGTGAAGTGTGCGTTTTCGGATAAAATGAATGATGAGATAAAGTCGACTTTATGCCCGGCAGTACCAATATTTCACATCACTTGGTTGTCTTAATGCAGGGTAGGTTGGTTAAGTTCCAGAAGGCGGAATCGATATAAACCGGAGTTTAGAAAGACCTAATGAGCGCAGACCTGTGGCAATTAGGGTGGACGTGTATGAATGTGTCCTAAATTGGGTGATTAGTAAATATGTATAGACCGGCATTACGGCATAATGCCATCGATATACCGCCAATATCAAATATCAAATCCACTGAATAAATGGGAGCACCTGGACATGTCTCAGACTCAATCGAACCGAACATCGACCTGGTCGGCAGTTATCGTACAATTGCCTCAATTCTCACTGTGTCTTTTTGTCCAATTACGATATCCATATAACAAGGTGTGGCTAGATTACCCTCTTTTTCTCTGACAGGTCATCAATACAACTTCCATAGTTGCTTCCATACACGAATTTCTCCGTTGTTAACTTGTTCCAGGTCCTGATCAGACATCGATTGATTATCGTTTATCTATACCACCATTGTATGTTGTGTATAACCACCAACCCAGTTGTCGTTACAGCATATGTTTGTTGTATAAAGTATAATTCTATAATTACAAACCATACAATACACATGTACGTATCTCAATACACATGTACGTATCTCAAAGTATCGAATGTGTTCGGTAGCTGATCTGTACCATTTCGTCATTTCGTCCTTGCGCCTAGAAAAAGATGAGATTCAGTCACTTTGTTTCGTCTTTTCGCTCGAAACAGATTAAATTGAATTGTTCGGTTAAATCTCATTCGTTCTTATTTTCTCCCCGAAAAAAACGAGAATGAATATACTTGAAATATCGGTATTTCGTCTTTTCCCTCCAAAATGACGAGTACTGATAAAGTTTCATCCCATCATTTCATCTTTCACCGGAAAGAGAGAAAATTAACAATTCATTTCTGTTAAAAGCGCGTCGTTTCGGGACGAAACAATAAGGATTATGGGTTATTTTAATTCTCGCCTTTTTCACGGAAAAGATAAGAGAAATCCTACACGAAAAGAGGAGAATTATTGGTCACTAGTTTGCGTATTTTGTTGGCCTTTTTGCATATGATCCGTCGTCATTTTACGTCACTAAATCTCGTCTTTTCTGGGCTTTCTTCTCCTTCATAGCGTTATATGATGTAATGAACTTTGCCGAATTGTAATCCTAGCATTATGCGTTTTTATTTTCAGTGATAATTTATAGCCTTATTTGGTTGATGAATTGGTCGTGGAACACCGCTTAATCATAACCAAGAAGTGAATTAGGATATTTTTTTCATTTATACCGAAGTTTGACACCTGTTTTCACGTGTTTTTTGGTAGCTAACCATTGGCAACGCGAGGACGTCAACAATTGTAATGACGTAACTGCAACAGTTAGGCATAGCGATTTATTGTGAAAACCATTTAACTGTAAATATATTCCATTTTGTCTTTAGGCTTTCGTTCAAAATCAGATTTATCCTTTTTGAACGAATCGTTTATTTTGATTCATGGTGCACGTATTAAATTTTACAGGTTTACCAAATGCCTCAATAGCCGTTGATATGGGAACACGGTCTAGTTTTCTTTGTCTAAGTTTTCCTTAGGCGAGAAACCTCAATCGGAGACGATTCGGGAATTTCCGCTAAAATTTGAATTTGATGTGACAACATGATTGGTCCCCTTATTGCTGTAACAGCATGACGGAAAGATCCGAACAATTTTGTTTGACAAAAAACATCACTGTTATAGCTTTCCTTGCTTTTAAAACAACTATTTTTGAGTTTGTAGACGTATTACAGAGTTACTACTAGAGTGTAAATATTTGTCATGGTACCACTGATTTTCAGTACTTAATTTTGTATGATTATTAAATATATGAGAGAAATATTTCTGTGGTCAAAGTTATTGTATGTTTAATTGAGTTGGTCTTTAGCGGTGTATTACCTGTGAACTTGCAGATTGTAAAATGTATCCAATGTAATCAATGCAAGCAGCATTAACCAGACAGAAAGTATATTTAATGCATTACCTATACCAAAATATACCGGTAGGTTGTTGATTTCTGCAGTCCGTAATAACTGCCTTGTATTGTTCGTGAATCAACCAAACAAAATATATCTGAATTGTTATCAAGTCGACGGATTTGTTTTTGTATGTAAGTTTGTCCTTTTTAGTTCCTTTTTCATACTTAAAGTCGTAACAGAAAAGATTAAATACCCATTCAAAGCGTTTCTAAGAAACTATAGAACGAACGCTTAAAACAACTTGTCTAAACCTTTAATCTAAAATGTATTTCAACTGTTTTTGTTTAGTTTCTTACTTTTCTCTGCAAGAATCGATTCAAAGTACCATTTTTATTTCCTATAATATTTTACAGTTAATTATTAGCTTTTAAACCTCTGGCTAGTTGGAGAGGTATGCTGGTGTGTGTGTCTCCGTGATTGAGTGTGTTTAGTCGAGTGTCGTCATTACCCCAAGATAAAGGCCACTTGCAAAACACTCCCGAATCACTTTGGATTTCATTTCTTCAGTCAACATGCAATTGATCAATGAATTTACATTATAAACGCTTTACTTTGTTCGAGGGTACCACTTAAGGGGGGAACTTGATAGGCTAAACCAGACTTAAGCTATCGAGGTCCCGAACAGGAAAAATATTGAGGCCTCCAAGGGGTGAAACACCGATTGACATTAATAACACTCATATCCTTGAGAGTGTTAAACCATTTCATTGGTTAGGTATTTGTTTACATAATCGTAATGGTCTTAATTAATATGATGTTTCTAAATGACAGATTAACCAGCTCGTTACAGATTGATTTAGTGCAATCTCCACTTATTTAATCAGACATAGGATAACTTTGAGTTAATAGCAAAAAATTGATTTTGAAGAATGTTGACTTTGAGCCGACTCAAGGATTCAGCGAAACCCAACTTTTTTGCATATAATACAATTGTGTGCTCTAACTAGCTCATCCAATGACACCCTACCACCAATTAGCTCAGTCAATGACATATCACCATTAACTAGCTCATCCAATGACATCCCACCACCAACTAGCTCATCTAATGACATCGTACCACGAACAAGCTCATCCTCTAACATCCATCCTACCATCAACTAGCTCACCCATTGACATCCCACCACCAACTAGCCCATCAAATTTCATCGTACTTCCAACTGGCTGATCTAATAACATCGTACCACCAGCTAGTTGATCAAATTACATCGTACTACCAACTAGCTTATTCCAATGAAATCCTATCACCTCTTCTTTCACCTCATCGGGGGTTCAAAATAAAAACTTTCTCGTCTATAGTACACTCGGAAAGGTGAAGCATGGTAATTAAAGTATGAGGAAATTATCTCAACGTTGTATTCAATACCTAGGCTATTACTGACATGATATAACGATTATGTTTAATTGTATCAGGAACAATTGTACCATGTTGGATTTTCCATTTCCTCAGCAGCTTTATCGTCTCTTTATTGTGATCACAAGATCTCGCAGATGGTATTCCAGATATTGACATAAAATAATATGCCATGGCCACTATCTTGATGCGGTACAATAAGCATAAATAATATCCTTTATATAAAGTATAATCGGTGGATTTCACCCTAATTCCATCCAGAACATGCAACAAAAATGAAGCTGCTATTGTACTAATCAGAAAGTGTATGCCTTCTCATAATTGTAGAAACGCCGTTTATAATTACGACAAGTGCGACCGTCTAATGAGGGCTACATATGGTAAAAGATTTAATGAAGCGACTACCAACGTCACGAAGTTCTCCAAAGGACGCCAAACCTGGGGCGTTGTACGGTCTTTATGTAGTAGTCGGCTGCCTACTGTAACGCTTCGCTGACCCAGACGCCTTCAATTAGCGATATACGCGTTAGTGGCTATCATGAATCTGCTACGTCAGCCGTGATGCTATTAGTACGTCGTTTTTTAAACGAAAGTCATCTACAACAATCGGCTATTGAAAATTTCACTTATCTAAGAATACAGTGCATATTGGGTGACGTGATTCAATATTCCACAACAGTCTGTGCAGTTGTACTACAATGTATATGTGCTCAGCAATGAAACAGTTGAAACGGGCATTAACCCCAAACCTGACAGATCAAGTCATATTGCTGGTAGTTTGTAAAATGTAAGTTCATAGACTGATGCCAGGGGTTTAATAATTACTTCATCTGTGTAAAATCTCGTATACGGTAAAAACTGTTTTTTTTCTTCTGAAATGGCATTGGTATTTCATAACAGGAAATGGTTAAACTCTTGCAGCTTATTCAGTTAAACAACCATATATACTACCTTGTGGTCCAATTTTGAAATTATGGAATTAGTATCATGCAAGAATGATAATCAGACATATATCAGTTATTTAACTCATCTTTCTTTCTTTGTTGTTTAGCGTAATTGATATTCCTGGAACTATGGAAGGAAAGGAAAAGAGAAAAAAAATAAAGACAAATAGAGAAGGAAACGATGATATTCCAAGTGTAGAAGTGGCGACAGTAGATACATGTTGGTCATGTTCATGTCTACAGAGCACACGGCAAAGCCGTAAAGAATATTGCTGCATACAATCATGCAATGGGATTCTGTTTTTGTTTTGATTTTTGTTTTGCAGTTGAAAATATGACTAGTCTAGATGCATTTATTTGAAACGCTGGACTTCTGTAAAGTTGTGACCTTTTGATTAATTGTTGACGTGACCCTTGACGTCTGGTGCACGCTACAGATTAGCGGAACGTGACATGGTCTTCTATTGGAATCAAGACAGAAAATGTATTGTACACAAACCTCGTTAATTACCTGTCGATACGTCTCTGTCTACATATATTGATACAAAGAGAAAACTGTGTATTCCACTTTCGAGATCCAGTGTAAACAATGGCGGGTTCACACCCTGGTAGCTGGAGATTCTTCAGTATGAAAGCCACGGCGCTATGTACAAACAGGCAAACTATGTTAAAGCGCCCCTTGGTACGCTGATTGGACGGATAACGTGATTAATTAACACCTGTTTTGACATCAATGAACCCTCTCCCCTGCCTATTACAAGTTAAGCGAGGCAATCGATATCGGTAAGCAGCAGTAACAGAGGAGCCGCCAACCTTCTCAAATGGCGTGTCACGGCAAATCTCGGCTAACACAACTCCACTTATCACTCAATATTTGCACACGATTCGCAAAGAATTCAAAATAAGTGAATTATACTTTATTATATTTCACTGGTGGCCTCCGCTTTGTGGTGTTTGTACATGCAAAAACACCATTAATATCATCGATATCGATGGCCCACTCTATGAGGTAAATGCAGGTCTTCCGGGCAGACGGAAAGAGTGGGTTCTTGGCAGCAAGGGCGTTATTCTTACGAGACTTGATGAAGAGTGATTATATAACCTCGACAGTCGTTATCACACCGTAATACAACAGATTCCATCCATAATCCCTCGTCACAACACCAGACAAAGCCGCTAACCTCTTCCACTATACGGGCGCCTCTTAAACGCAGGTTCTGGCGTTAGCAAAATTCCATTTTATAGTTTGTCGTTAAAATAAGTTTTTTTATTTCTGAATAAGGACGGACATTGGTTGACATCTAGTTTTGTCTGAGCCTAATGCCACGGCAATATTTATATAAAACGAAGACCTATTCACATTAAGATAATTATAACAGAACATACAATATATTATTTACCTTGTAATATTAATATCGTTTAAGCGTAATAGGAAGCAGAGGCAGAGATAATACGCATTTCGGCAAAGAATTTTATCCGTATACTTAGTCTTTCTTAAATCAGATTAAAAAACAACGTATTTTGACAATTGTGATGTAACTGGTACTTGCTGTATTTTAATATTATTATTATTTTTACATCATGTTACTACGAAGCAAATTGTGTATGTTTGTGTCGATCGATAAATGAACAGTTTATGTGTCCGTGAGAAACACCAAGTTTACAAATATTTATGTGTATTTTCTTGTAACGCGTAATAACTATAACAAGTCCTTATCAGGGGAAGGCTTGAAGAATGGTTGTATATATATTATATATAAATTGTCAGGCATATATTCCGAAGGCCATACATTCATATTAACAACAGGAAAAATTGTGAAATTGATGTACTGCCGTTATCTACGTAGCAATGCTTTCCGCTTATGAAAATAACTTGTCGTCAGTAGCAGAATAAAAGCAAAAAAGTACCATAAAAATAGACGTTTTACAAAATATATATGTACGAGGAGGATACGAAGAAGTTTTTATATTTAGTATCATAAGAAGGTCATGAACCCCTAAAGTTCACTTAAATTAACAGCAAATTACTGTTTCGATGTGAACTGTAAGGCTAAAATCAAGGAACTGAGTACTGCACCCACCAATTACCTAGAGCATATTAGTTCTTTTTCCCTCCGTTTGGCATACAATCATCCGGGTTAATATTAGGGAGATTGGCAGCATCTAGAATTTTCCCTCTCGCGTGTAACATGGTGAGTGTTTCATCACCGTTACAATTGACAGTTCAGAGATACATTATGTATATCCCGCTGGAGAGAAGTTGCAAGGTCAAAAATGTCAAATATGAAATATGATTATTTTACGACATATGATGTACAATTTCTTACTGGAAGTCAATACACGAGAGAGCTCTCCCCAAGTGCGATAACTCGGGTCGATAGCTAATTTTTACTTTCCCTGTCCATTCATCAGATTCAAATGTCTACTGGCGTTCGGCCTGGCACCGCACCATTGTACCGGATTAATATTTGACTTTCATACATTGACGGCACTGCCGGTTTCTATGATATTTTCCTCGTGTATTTATGGGCTCTATCCCACGGGACTGCTGTGGTAATTATATTATGTACTTTACGCTGATAGATCCGACGGTTTTGGTGGGAAAGACGGATTTCTGTATCGGCATCCGTCTTGGTCCGTGTTTGATTGATAAGGCATAATGACTACTTATAGGAATTTCTAACCGGTTGCAAAATTACATAGCCTTTTAATGAAAACATATTGCTTCATTTAAGCATGAATAACGTATTTCTAATAATAATGATTATTTCCAAAACGTCGTAAATCTGAGTTTGACGTCAGTAATTACCTTACATAATACTTTAATATCAATGCTGAATCATGAATTATGTTATACCCTTAACATAATTTCGAAATGATCTACAGACGAGAACAAATATACCCATTGCTTATACAAGGTGGTGAGTGAAAATGGTTCCACTAACTACAGAAATCATCAAAACCATGCGGAAAATGTCGAAAAATTAATGTTGATGATTGAAACCAATTGTGAAGTATCCCTGTTTACGGGTAATGACTGTTAACCTTGCTGACAAAAATAACTTTACTGTTCATGCTTTGTTTACCTGAACACGTTAGGAACGCTTGTTTCAGTAAATATACGGTGATATTTTCAATGCATGCAATTTTTTTAGGAAACATTAGGTATTTCATGTACTTATTTGTTGAAAAAAGCTTGGATTTTTTTTAATGTTTTCCTACTACCAATCAAGACGTTCATTGTTACAATCAGTGAAAGTACATAGTAAACATGGTAAATTCAGAAATGTTCATTCTAATTAAAATAACAATTCTAAATCAACCTACCTTGTTTTAGTTCCGTCCTCCATAATTTCTGAAGCTTACACACAGATTAGATATTATTTTTTTAAAGGCAGTAAATCTACTGGCAGTAATGTGAAAAAAGTCCAAAACGTTTATTTTACTAAGATTTGAAAAATATATTTGACGTAAGCTTAAATGAAATAATGATACTTTGATGATTATTCCTCCTTCTCCTTGTCGCAAAACGAGTTTGCCAAACTGTTTCCCAGATTTAAACAAATAAACAATCTACATTGTGTGACATTAATAATTGAAGATTCTATCTTATTTATCTGCTGTATCTTTATTTACTTTGTTGCCGTATATCTTGTAATGTTTTGAATTTTTTGATAGATCTTAACTAGAAGTAAGTGGTTGAATAATTTTTGGAATTAAGCCAGGTTATCATAATTTCAAGGTTTAATGTTAAACCCTTCAATTTTATAAAAGTGCTGTTTTACACCTGAACGTAAAACATAAGTATTGTAAATATTGTTTTATGGTTTGCCGCTCAAAGTCACAAAAATAAAACGACATACAGTGTCATCCAGTATAAAACTGGTACCATGGACAGTGTAAACGTTACGTCATTAGAATGCCACCCCCGTAGGTCGGGGATCGAGAAAGAATACACCTGCTGTTACCCACAGCATGTATCGTAAGAGGCGACTAATGCGGGAACCCCCTGCAGAATTGGGGCTTTGCTTTTGTGCCCTCTATTTGGGGACACAAAAGCGACCAAAATAAATTTGCTGCACCCGTTGCAATATTTGGGATCTGTATAGTTCTTTCTACTTCTAACTACCTTTTATTTCCTAGCGCTTTGCTTGGCAACACCTCACTTTTGGCTTTAATGTTGAACGTTCGCCCAGGTGAGTAAGGCCATGGGTTCTGACCCCAGGCCGGGACATACATGTACCAAAGTCCCTAAAACTGGTAGTTGTTATTCCCTGCTTAACGTTCAGCATTGTGGGTAATGACAACAACTGGTTCACCTGTGGTCAGTATAATGTGATGCTATTTCAGTGAGATAGCACTATAAAGTCGGCATCAGATCCGCGCTATCACAAGGAGGCAAATACATCAACATACCCTGTCTCCGGCACACACACACAAGCAGGCAAACACAACAAACGTACCCGAGTTTTCCGAAATATAAACATCATTTGACCATGATTTCTTGAGCATATTCCTACGCGAGTTTACAAAAACTAATTTTTCTTTAGCCTAGCATTGATAACAACGGCAAAGGCACCGCCATATTGGATTCATCAGCCTCGTACATTCGATATACAGTATGTTCCCTCTAATTATACACCGACGTTGGAGATCAGAAAACACAAAAGGAATAGGTTGATACGTCATACTCTTTCTAATAACCCACATTACGAAAATTTACGAAGGGCATTGTTTGACATTGGAAATCCCAGATTTGGTTGGTTGATGTGTGTTTGTAACTAATGGTCACCAGAAAATGACGGATAAAAAGTTTTGCAAAGTTATAACATGACCACATCATATGTAACGTTTTAATGAGGATACAAGAAAATTGCATAATATTTTCTTATTGGACCAATATTTAAGATTTGTTGCGATCCTTAAAGATTTAGAAGGTTGGAATGCTACATAAGAAATAACGCAAACCCGTAAGCAGGCTACGCCATTGTCCTCGTATATCGAGAATATTAGACGTTTGGTATTTGCCAAAAAAAAATCCCGTAGCCATGGAAACACCTATCACGCAGGCTATTGTTAACTGCGCCACCGAAAGGAAAATGAATAATAGTTGCTAGATCAATTTTTAGTCTGCGAGATAATATAATGCTATCGTTCCAAACAGATCCCTAGACTTCATCAGTCATGTTTTGCTTTTATTTTGTGTTAACTATCGGTATACAACATGCTTAGGAGGGTCATTTACAGACCCGGGAAGCCCGATATCAATTTTCTGTTCACCTTCGGCCAGGAATTGTCCCTTGTCTTTCGTATAGTTATTTTGACAAATGTCTACTGTGTATGGAAATGTAAGATATAATGTCCATAGTTCAATATATGATGCTATATTTATATAACAATATACAACGTAATGTGTTATTACTAAAAACAATTTACTTTGCATAAAACAATATACTATTTGTATGTAGCAATATAAATTTAATGTTATTTCATAGTATCCTTTTATGTCGCATACTATTGTTCAATGTCTACGTCTATATCGATACTATCAATTAGTCAACAGTGTATGTGATCATTTTTTAAGTCCAAGGAATATCTAAAGAACAACACAACGCCATGCAATATTGCCCAAAATCCAAAGTAACCCACAGTCAAACGTAAAATTCTTATGAAGTGACCACTAAATTGTCCATAGTCCTGTATATGTACTTAATTAGCCTGTCGTCGTTAGATCGGCCTGTATCGATGTAGGGCAATTTAGTTTTGTCTTGTTCCCCACACAATCCTTCATCAACTGAGGTCAGCGACAGTTCGTATATCCGGTCACCAAATAGCTTGATTACGGACACTGGTGTCCACTGATAAATAGGTCGTCCTTAGACAATTTTAAACTCGTGTCGGAGGTCAGAGGTTTCTCTTAACGAGAGAGTCATTGACTCCGATAGTCGCCAATGTGATCCGTAACTCGGAGTATGATCATATTTTTAGGTTCTAAATGACGAGGGTTTGACATGCACAATACAAGTCCAAATAAAGTGTGTAGTTCCAATACTCTGTTGCCGAATATAGGGAGATTAGATACTCAATTCACACGAATTATTGTTTCTCGTACGAAACATTTTTCTTGTTTAGATTGTTATCTTTGGAAAATATTCAATATCGTTCTTTAGACGTTGTTAAAAATATAAATCAAATTTACATGTACTTCTTTTTATGTAAAGATATTAAAAGGAATATTAGGGCAGAATTATTTGGAATATATGACCCCCGTAACCATGACAAAACGGGAGCACAGAACATTATCAACACAAATTATGTCTGGTGTTCAAGATTATTATGTTCACTTAACATAGAAATGTATATAGTATAATTGTCTTTAATTTCAAGTTTCATAAAAACAATTTTAATAAAAGTGACAACATAACCCCCATAATATTATTTTAAACATTCAAATAAATTTCTAATTCGAGATAACGCCCTTAATAATAATTTAAACATATATTTTATATTAAATTTAATGCCAATTCTGAATGATCGGACTACATTATTTTTGAATTATTGATCGGAAAGCACAATTTCGTTTTAATTAAATTGGAAATAATAAATAAAGATAAACAATGGAGATCGTCAGTGAGATATTATATAACTTCTTATAATAAACGCAATAAATGCTGTTTTTGACACTGACAACTCTTTAAAAGGAAACGATGATTCCTGAATATCTAGGAGACACGTTTTCATACTGCCCAGATAAAGGGATCCCTGTTGGGTAATAAGAAAAATTCTCCATTTATCTATAAATAGCTTCGTCCGGTACGTAATGAAAACACAGAGCCCTCAGATATCGAATCTGCGCAGTACTGGCTCCCAGAGGACATGTACATATTGTATAAATATGTATACTTTCATCACAAATGTTTATAGTAGATGTTTGGTTTTTCATTATGCCGTAAATA
Organism: Chlamys rubida; assembly: GCA_032359455.1. NCBI lineage: Eukaryota > Metazoa > Mollusca > Bivalvia > Pectinida > Pectinidae > Chlamys > Chlamys rubida. The sequence goes on from JAUMHH010077763.1 coordinate 36,114, forward strand.
GAGGGATCTGTTTTTAATGCGGATCGATTTAAGTGAGAGCAACAGGAAAGGATTAACCAGTTATGGTCAGCTGATTTCCATGCAACATCCATTTCAAATCCCCAGGAATCTATTCTTGTAGTTTAAATGTGAGGGTGAGAATCTCCACAAAATCTTATCACGTTAAGAAAAAATCTCATTTATTCCTTTCACAACTATTACACTATTTTAAATGATACATAATGATATCTCATAACTCATATCGCAATATTTTGTCTGTGACAAGGATGCTATGTATATATATATATTAAAGCAAAATTAGTGTTCTATTTTTTCTCTTAACTGTCAACAGCTCTTGTTTTTTTTAATAACTTTCATATGTGAGATATGATAGAGGAATGCAATGTAGAGAATGCTTCCTAGAATCCAAGTTCTGATGAACAAGGTCAAGCTTTTGTGAAAATGTTGTGCTTTTATTGAATTAAAAATACTATTATAACGTTTAAAATGAAACTAAGAAAATTTATTTGATTTAATTGGGGATAGACATTTATATCGTCTTTATTACCGAGTTTTAAAGCTGTCCTTAACTTGACATAGGTCACCAAACTCTTTCGAAGCATCCGACCAAATTATTTTTGAGCTGAAGAATCGCGCTAAGTATGTTGGTAATCAATTTGAGCTGCGCCTTAGGTAGTCGCAAAGTATTGGTTATTTAAAAGCCTGATGCCAATTCCGTTTTTTGGTTTAAATTTATTTACAGTGTATTTATTTATTTATTTATCATTACTGTTTAGTGGAGATATATAACGTTCTCCCCGTTATAGTTAGGTTTCCAGTGTCTCCCATGTTCCTACTGTGATATTAAATGAATATTGTGTATCATTTGTACTATATTACAGCATAAAAGGAAAAATTCTAAAATGCTATGAATGCATTTAAATATTTTTTTTACCATATTTTCTTTTCAAATATTTATACTAATGTTTCATATCAATACATTCTTTATTTACCACTACTTTATACAGTACGACATACTACTAGTCTCAATCACGCAACTGCTATTTGCATTGAAGAACTTGGTCTTAAGTAATGTTTTTGTTTTACTAAGTTACCGAGAATGCTCTATTTGTCAACATTTATGGATCTGCGGAATAACAGGACTAAAATATCCTGCAATTCCGTTTACTAATACATGTGTCTAAATAAAGGAAAGAAAACAGTCTCAAAGCACAAAGATAAAATCAATGCTCAAATTCAATACTGAATCTGGATCCGAGAAGAAACCAAGCAAGGAAAGACATTTCCATCTATTCTCTGTTTAGTAGCCATCATGTATTGCAGTAACCCAACAAAGTTAAACGAGCTTAACCACATCCAGTGCCCATGATTTGAAATTGTAACGACCTATACATATATTGTGAAGTACATATGACATTGTATATAATGTTTATATACATTCTATGAAAACGTATAATCATGTTACATTATAACGAGTTATAAAATCTGTTGTGATTTTGAGATATGACCACGAGTTATTTACATTGATATGACGTAATAACGAGTTATACACACAACGAGTGATATACACTGATATGACATTATAACGGGTTATAAAAACTGATGTGACATCACAACAATTATATACACGTATATGACGTAATAACGAGTTATATATAGTGATATGATATTATAGCGAGGTTCGCACACTTGCGAATAACATATTCTTAAATATTATTATAACAAATTATTTACTTGGAGGTAACTTTATAACGAGTTATATATATTTACTGATGTGACATTATACAAGTTACATACACTAATATATATGTAACGTGTTATATGTAGTGATTTTACATTGTATCAGGTTCTGTAACACTGGGAGTTGTTTTATAACATTCTTTTTATGAAAATGACGGACAAGAAAATTTGTTTATAAAGAATGATAGAATAATTAAACATATATTTATCTTGAAAGTAAGAATATATACCAATTGGTAATTGCTGTTTTACTTATTAATCATGAATTTATAGATTATGATCTTATGGGCCACTATGTCATGACGCTGACATTTATTCTTGTACATTTTATAGTGTGCGATGACGTAGGAAATTTCTTGATATCATGTGAATGGCTGTCATAAATTTTTGAACATAGATACATATCACATGCATTTGTCGCACATGCTTATCCTCAATTTTTGTCATGAAAGTATCCCCAAGCTTCTGTGTATTCTTACATTTTACTGCTCAAATGAAGTGTAAAATCAATTGTTACTTTTAACCTTTTAATGGAGAACCTGTTAAGTGTCATTTTACCTTTTTCGTTTGAGTTCTTCGTCCTGTCCTTTCAACTCACCAATATTGCTTTGGTGTATTTCTGGTCGACTAGTTAGTTGCAATCGACGAAATGCAAATTCATTACGTAAAAAAATTGGTAAACTGACAAAAGATGACGTTTATCTTTTCACTAATGTTTTCGCTGTATTAGGTCTTCAATTAGTCAAACTAGTGCAGATCTTTTGTGACGTCACATTAAACACTATTGTACCGGTACTATGAAATTAAAGAACTACAACAGGAAACAAATTAGTAAAAATGTAACGTCTTCTTTTGTAAATTTACCCATTTATATGGTTTATAATAACCATTGCATAGACTTGCAAGAGTGGCTGACCTTGCCAGGTCACGTAGCTGATGATATAACAACTGGATTTAAATTAGAGTTATGTCATTCACATATCTTCGTTTAGAATTTATATTGTTCAAATGTCTTCGCCAGGTCTTTCGGCCTGTCATAACGGCGCCCATGGTCGATTCAGACGTGGAGCTATATCCAGGCCACTGTCTCGTGTATCTAGGGCTACAGATCTCACGTGTATCATGTGGGAGCATGCCGACATGAACAGAAGGTTCGGATACTGTTTCTTAACTAGAACAACGGATATTGGATATTTTGCTTTGTGATAGAAACAATGATTTTATTGTAACAATGTGCCTTCATAAAAACACATAAAGGAAGTCTAAATAATAACATATTTTAGGAAAACATATTTTCTATTATAGTTTCCATTTATTACAGTCTAATCTATCCGTAAGGAAATACACAGCCCCAAGGAACTATTTTCATTTCTAATGCCTCAGAAAATCACTTCATTTTCGCGAATTTTTTATTACAAGGATGCTTTTCTAACCGTACGTTAGAGTATTTAAATTTGCGAGAGAAACAACGTCCTCTATTTCGTCTTTCATCTCCCTGTATTAATATTTTCATCTTATAAAAAAGCCTTCCTATTGGTAATAAGTTACAGAATCTGTATTCAGTTAAGTGTAATTAACAGTATGTAAATATAATAGAAATAGTAATTTACATTATTTATATCTCGTAAGTAATAAAAAAAGTATCTATATATACAGTGATCTGCAGTATTTATATAATTTACAGTATAAATGATAGTTTTTAAAATCTATATAAATATCAATAAAAAAAAATATAGAGGATAAACTTACATGACATCTTTTGAGATAAATATACTTGATATATACTTTGGTCCTGTTTTTTGGTTTCCTACCATTACTTAAAGAGATATAATGATGTTGTTTTACTTTTGACAAAATGTTGGATTAAATGCCGTTTTTCGATTTGAGAAAGTACTGACTTGAATATCTATTGTGAAGAGTATGAGTAAATGTTAGTCATATATAGGTATCCTCTTTCACGCTATGATACTTCCGAACAGTATATTGAGGAATAAACAATTTAAAGGTGATATCAACACCTAATGAAAAATTACACTGACTAGAAAATGCAAGTAAAATTTTTAACGATATATTAGTAAATAAATATATTGATACTCAGACAATATTCATGACAGTACTATCGAAAATTTAAGGATAATACAATGATCATATATTTTGTGAAATTCAGTCTTCAAACAACAAGGTAACTTCGACTTTATAATTTTTGAATTTAACAGTTTTTATCCATAAAGAAAAGCAAAGAAGATTTTCGTATAACTATCAATATGCTTTTAAATATATGATGGTAAAAATAGCAACTTCCGTAGTAGTTTGCGTAAATTCTCAGTAAAATAAACCCAAGGGAGTCGTAACTTACCATCATCATGCTTTTAGCGCATGACATCTGTTTACAGTATAATCTTGTGATACGCGCAATAGATCTGGATGTAACCATCACACATGTCATGTGATTCGGGTCCGTACATATTGATTATTACCGAAATATGATGTAATGCCGCATAAACGTGGTACATGTACCATCTGATAGTAGCACCACTTAATTCTGGCGCATTTATCTGGTACATTTATACATGTTTGTCATTTATTAATCAAGTTGTTAGCCTTATCCTGGATAATACACAAGAGGAAAAACAAATATTTCATTATCGTTCCCGAGACATGGATTGTAGCCATTTCGTTTACTTGTGAGAGCACTTTAGCTTGGTTGTGCTATTGTATCATTGATGAAAATCACACAAAAAGCATCAGTCTCGGGAAACACAAATAACAGCTAAAAACTCCCGGGAATGCATCATCGGTTTAAATAGCATTATAGTGATTGCCAGTGCGTTTGTTCTGCTCTAACATGCTGGCTATCTTATAGGAAGATAAAGGCCATTTAAGGCCTGTGTTTTGAAGAAACATATAAAGATAGAATCATTATTGAATTAAAACGTTGTACAATGAGATGTAAGATGTCTTATGCACATGTGGAGACAATACATTCACTTTCATGTTTGTCGGCTCGGAGTATATCGACGTCTGTTTTTCCTTTGTTTTACCGGCTACGCTCGTTTTCACGAACAATTACAGGATACTGTAACAACGGACCCCTCTAGATAATGTCCCAACATATCGGTTAAGTTCTCAAGTAATCTATAACTCATATTTCAAATTAGTCAAACGGTCCTGCTTTGTTTTGTTCTGGAGAAATCGAAGTATATGCAAAAAATCGTGTCAGGCTTACTTCAGAAAATAGATCCGTTTGATTTTTACAATGCTTTAGCTTCTGTGGCATCGAAATATTTGCCTAATATTATACGAATTTCTCCAAGTAGATCGAATTGATATCTGTATATATTTGTAGATATTTCAGTCGTATTGTCTCAGTTTTTGTATTCAAAATTTGAAACAAATCATTTAGCTAATTTGTTGTATCATGTTTTCTCAATTTTGATTGAGATCTTACCAGAAACGTCAAGCACAATAACACAGCGCCAACAAACAAGACCAAACTTAGAACTATTAAAGTAGCATTAAGGTAGAAAATATATCAAAGGTCGTGAAGTGTATATTAGAAATATTTCGAAATAAAACTATTTACGAGTTTATCAAGCGATGAGATTTATTAAATCAACATACAAGCATGGATAGACTCAAACAAATATTCTTCATTCTAAAACGGGGGAAGGACGGTTTAACAACTAAACAAACGAAACTGTACCAGACGCTGTATCTATAGTAAGTACATGTGATTAATAAATTCTGAGATCCGTTATTTCTACATACATACAGGTATTAGGAAAGTTTCTATCACAGCAACATCAATTTAATACCAATAACATTACACTGTTCATATTTTAGCCAATGTACAAATATACTGTGTAAAATGTATGTACATACATAATACATAAAATGGCGGTAAAATACTATTTGTATGAATGACGTAAATGGTCAGTACAATTTACTTATATTGTATATCAGATTAAATATGTTCATAATATTCCTTCTAACAAACTAGATGTATATACATAAGCTGGAATAGTTTGTATACATTTTATATACACAAAACATTTAAACAGGTTTGCATGCATATCATTATATAAATGTAATAAATATATCATTGTTTAGAGAACGAACAAAACAAAGTTATTTGAACAAAAATTCCAATACAATATGAAATGTTTTTTTAACAAAGGTGCAAAACATTGATGCATAATTAAGAATGAATCAGAAATGCTTAATGATTTAATTTACTACAAAATAAATGTTTATCTATTTTTAGAGATATAAGTTACAATAATGATATGAAATGATGAATATTCCTTCAATTACTGTTTGACAGATGTTTCCCTCCGGCAGTTGGACTCATGAATTATCTTCGCTTCAACTTGGAAATATTTTATCACTGTATAGAAGTATTACAATTTAACAAATAAAGAAAGAAAGAAAAAAGATAAATAATCTTTTGCTCGCGTTGTACATGTATATACATTTCTGATCAGTCTTCGATTTAATGAAAAGTATCATCTACTAATTAAAATAGATACACCAGTGGCTTATAAACTACTTACACAGAGGATACATTAACAGACATTAACAGACAAATTACATCCTTTAAAGTATATACAATTGTGTATCTACATTTTTACATATTTTAATGCAACATAAACAGTTTCTATTTTATCTACATTAAAGTTTTAACAATTGATATATATATATATACATATATTTATATTTACATTAATAGATACATATTTACATGTCGTCATACTAACAAACATACTATTTGTGATATATTTAAATATTGACATTTAATTTTGCAAAATAGTTTGAGAATGGACACTGAGTATTCGTTAATGATTGTGAACCAATACGATCTATTCATTCAAACGTTGTTTTACATTATTCTTACATCAGAATAGGATTCACATGTTTTGGTATTGCGTTGATAAATACATTTGCATAATAATAAAAAAAAATATCGGTATCATTATTTTTTTATTCCTGATTTTTTTCTTATTAATTTAAAATGGAAATGACAATCGCAATGTCAAATAGCTGTAACTTGAAAAAATCATTAAAAGAAAAACAAATTTACACAAGAAAATAAGTCATTGTTGTTAAATTTGTCATACGTCACGTATAAAAGTAGAAAGGAAAACTGCCTGATATTGTTTTCTTTTTATTTATAAATTTTGTTGGGGAAAAGTGCTATTGATTGTTTTATACGTTCGTAACAAAAAAGCCAACTAAGCTTAGAATCATTTCCATGGTTTGTGACACAGCTAAGTATGTCTAGCAGATGAAATATTTGAAAGAAACGAATCGTATTTGACACATTTTTAACTTCTTCGTTATATCATCGAAAAGTTTCGGAAAACCCTTGGCCGTGGATAAAAGAGATAATAGTTATATTACATATCTTTGAAATTGAAAATTGTTCGCCAAATATTTATATATAAATATATCAGGATATGCATTCACGTAATTTTTCAAAATCAAATCGTTTTAAACATTAAATTAATAAAAAATATAGATTCATTCTTAATATTTGTTTTCGACATTTTTTTCTAGGAGAGGATGTTAGCAGATTAGCACTCATTGGCGATATCTTATTTGATATATCTATAACGACCAAAATATAGTATTAAATGTGTCATTACTATGGGAAAATAAACGGACATGTCAGCAATTCTCTTTAAATGTTAATAGTTTTCTTGATCCAGTAATTTTGTTAAGCAAATACCTTTTTCTATTGTCAAACAATAATAATATACTGTAATAAAGATGAGTTTTGACAACTAGCGTTACAGTAAATTTGTATAGCTGTTATGACATACTTATATCATGTTTAACAGCGGTTGTTAAAATGGATTCCTATAATTGTTCCAAAATAACAAGCATGCTATACTTTAGAATATGTGTATTTGACGAAAACTAAATTATTTCTGTGTGTCCAACTTCGAACATTTGAATAATGCACAAATTGAAACAATCATAAATATTGTAAAAGAAAAGATCAGCGACATTTAAAACGAAATCGGCATATCCTAAATATTGAAATCCGGTCTTTTTTCACTTTACATTATATATTCTACTACAAATATATTCCTGCTAGTTTGGTAACAAATACCAGGCAGTGTCCATATAAAACTACACATTCGATGTTACATTTCATCTTGAAGCGAATGGTATATTTTAAAGGTTATTTCTTTATGTCACAATTTTCATGCATACAAATTTCAAGCGTTCCTTTTCATCACAGTTTCTAAATCCTTGAACGCGTCAATATTCCTATATAATATTGTCAGTTTGAACAAACAATATGAAAATTTGCATAACAAGTCATTTGCAAAAGGGATAACTTGGTAAAGATAATCACAAGCTACAAATCATCTAGAATATGAGGAAAAATGATTGAGCTAGTTGATATATGTGAACAGGTGTAAAATAACGAATAGAAAATTTTAACAGTACTCAATGAACAGAGAATCTCCCATTATGTGTATTAATGAAGAAATCCTGTTCCTAACTTTAAGGTTTTTGTAGCCCCATCATTTAAAATACGACAGTTCCTTATTTTGAAATAGATAAATTAACTTTTTGAGTGTATTTTGTAATTATTGTCAATCGCGAATTAAATATATACTTTTATTTTATATAACGAAAATTGAAAAGGTAGATTCATTTGTAATACATTTGTTGATTACAGAATTTTATAACAATTTTATTTTTCTTATAATTTTACCATAATTCAGGGTACGCGCTATTATTGTAAAATGAATAAACTTGAAATCGTTCTTCTGGCAGAATAAAATCTATTAAAAATCAATACTTTACGTAGTTTATACTTTTTATAATTAATACAGGTGCAATTAATACATGTATATTGTAATATGGTTAGCATGTAGTCAAGTTATCAATATTCATAATTTTGGTCATGCAGTGAGTAACCGAACTGTAGCTAAAGTACATGCATGTTTTAACCATAAGATATTATCTTGTTATGAAGAGTTAATTTCGAATGAAGTTGAAATAATTATTTCAATATCTGCATCAAAACAGTATTTTAATGAACGAAAAATAATATTAATGAAAAGTTTGATATGGGGATTTTACCCTTTTTTTAGAAAAAATATCAAAGCATATCATATAAAGTAACAAATATCCTATTACAGCCGTAAACAAATATATTACTGTCGAGGAAACAAACATGTACAGGTGAAAACCAAACATATACGTATATAACTACATACATAATGACATTTGCTTTGTGTTAGACCAAATATAACTGAGCCTATATCAGAACGATTAAGGAGGATTGGAATAGATAGGTACAGTGTTTATAGCTAGGTTCTGTATAGTTAACGGTCTATATAAAGCCCTGGAGGCAGGCGCTAGATAATTAGTACCGGACACGTAACAGCTGAGTATAACATCAATTACTTATTACTTACATGTATATCATATTTGTCTGTTACCATCACATGGATACTGTGTGTCTGTTTAAATACCTAGAAGAAACTGATTCTTCCCTAAAAGGTTTTTAACATTTTTTCATAAGCAAAGATCATACATATTCAAATATTTTATATTGGTGCATTCATACGTTTCAGTATGCTTTTAGATCCTGTCAATCTGTATTAGCTTTACTCCATAATCGCTTAGAAATTGAGTAAATGTTAACGGACAATTTTACTTTTACTTCGTATAGTGTTTTTCATTCAAGATACGAGAATATATCATATCTTTACATATTAACATATGATTTGTATAAAAATGATGATTAAGTGTATCACATGTATTGCACTACAACAACTGTATGTCCCTCACTTGTGTTTCTATACATTCACTAACTGCTACCAGTGGAATAATTAATTGTTTAGTTTTTAAAGTTACCACATTGAAATACTAACTAATTCTATTAAAAGAGCAATTTGTTCATCGTTTCACCTGGGACCATAAAAAGAGTAGGTTTCAGGATCCTTCGGTTCGAAATAGTCAATTTCGGCACTGCCGATATAGGTGTTCTCGGATTGTTTCCCCACTCTCAAGTGATTCTCGCCGTTTAGATTGTTCACTTCCTTGATTTTTCCGTTCGGCAGTCCTCCATTTTGCATGTAGGTACTGTAGTCTTTCGGAGGGGGATCTGCAACAAGGATGTCACATTCGTCCGTGAAAGGTTTATACTCATAGACCCTTCTCAGAAAGAATAGCACCGGTGCATACATGAGGTTGCTGAGCATTATTGCAACATTGAGCCACATGAATCCAATGGTCTGTACAATTTGACCGGCCATGATAGGTCCTAAAGCATACGCCAGAGAATACGATATATCGGCGATAGCATAGACACTCCCGTATACGGACGAGTGTCGAATATCCACAAGGTAGGCTAGCGTGGGGAGGATGGCAGTATCCACTAACGCCACTCCCAGGCAGAGGCCCATCAACGGAAACAAAACCACGAAGAAAGCACTGGAAAATGGAATGAAAAAACAACAAACTCCTTCAATAATAAGACCCGTTAACGAAACAAGCCATTGGTAGCTAGGGTATTTCCTGGCCAGGTACACTGTTAAGACCACACCTCCTATATATGGCAAGAATGGCGGTAACCAAACGAATCCTATTTGCCATTCGTCCGCATTCATGGTTCCTTTCATCCACATAGCTATAGTTGGCTCGAGAAAAGCTAGAGATATGTTGGACATAGCTAGGGCACCAGCCGCCACTAGGATATAGGGATCCATGAGGAGTCTATAAATGGGAGTTCCCTGTGGTCGTTCTTCTTTTGGTATAAGGGACCTCTCTAATCGGACAGGCTTCATGACAAAAAGAAGGAGTATTCCATCCACTAAACACATAGTGGCGAGGAAGATGAAAGGGACGACCTTCCCTGCAAACTCAAACAAAGTACCTCCAAACGGTGGGGCGACTAAACATCCAAACGATATGAAAGATTGAGCTATTCCTAGAGCTTTTGTTCGTTCTGCATCCTCACGATACCTATCCGCAATCATAGCAAGGCCTGCCGTATCTGCAAAAGCCGATCCCATCCCTTGCAAGCTTCTTGCGAAAAAGAGAACGGCATATGTTTCACCAAATGCAAAAATTATTGTAGAAAAAAACATTATGATAAGACCTATCATAAGTGGAACATCGTACCCTATTCTGTCAATTAGTGCACCAGTAAACGGATTTACCATTAGCTGAACGATTGCCTTGGATGCGAAAAGAAGACCGACTGCTCCCCCTCCCTCGGCATATTCTGTGTAGGATGAGGAATCAGGTTTGGGCGCCGGCGGTGGAATTGTCAAGTTATACGTGGAATTCCATGTTGCATTGAAAGGAGCCTGGACTACTGTTTCGTCATCATTTCCCCAGTCAAGGACATCCTCCAGGTACATAGGTATGATTGGGACAATCACCATGTACAACATGTTATCTAAGAGCAACGCCGTACATACTATCAACAGTACGAGACGTCGCTGTGCTGTAGGGTCGTTTACTCGATCATTCAACATCTGAATGAAGTCTGTCAAACGTCCTTTCACATTTGATGCTAGCGACACCATCTTGACACTTGTTTTTTTAGTTGAGTTTTCTTTCAAATATTTAAATCCCAAATATTTCCTTTGCTCTTTGCAAAGTGTAACAAACTTGCCGTAAATTCCTTGTAACGAATATCACACATTCACCACAGAAACATTCTGACCGACATGAGTCAGATTTAAAATAACAGCTGCACTTTTCAGTGAGAAATATTAAATTACCTGAGAGTCCGATGAAAGCTTTTTTCACATGGTACTTAAATGTCTTTTCAAAAGTGGAATTGTCCCATCCAAGTTCTTCGTGTAAAGTGCCACTAGTTCTGTGTTCTGTCCGAGTACAATGCCACCATCGCCTTAAAGAGGAGAAGAAATAGAATCTTGTTGAGGTCTGCTGTACAATATCCGATACTTAAATAGACAAGAACAAAAAGTAGGACTTATTTCAAACGAAAATCTTAAGATGATTCTAACACAGTCTACGGCACTTTACGACACAAACAACGTCAACCACAAAATCTCGCGTCACTTTCATTATATAATTGGATAATACGATCGATCGTGGTTCACATGTCCCATCAGTATACGTCCCTATCGTCTATACGGTTTTCTTTCTATTCTCGCAATCAGAAATGATCGCAGAATTGTTTTTTGTTCAGTTTTTATATGTATTCTCAATCTGACATAGGTGAGTTTCTTCCCTTTCAATAATGTATCTTGTGTTAAAGTATGGTGTATAAGCCTCCTGTGTTAGGCCCACTCGTCTGCCTTAGCACCAATCGATCAACAATTCACCATTGTGTATCATTTAACCTTTCTCCCTATTGCTGCTGATACTGCTTACATATTTTATTCGAACAGAGAAGACCAATTTATCTATAATTTTAATTACATTTTACATTAAAATGTATTTTTTTTTTAAATGCCTTCGTTTAAGAATAAAATTTCCCCTCATTGAATTTTATAATAATGACATGATTCGGTAATAATTTTAATGATCATTTTATATTAAGTAACAAACCTAGTCTGAGTGTACTAATTAATCTGTTATGTCATTATATGTTTGAAATATTCTGCCTCAGGTCGACAAGGAATACACATCATATGTCATAATTAAGACAGATATACTTTTTAGACATTGCATTCTGTTGGTATTTATCATGACGCGTGTTACAATGAGACAAAGTTATACGGTATCTTGCCTGAAAGCGTGAAGAAATAATGGCCCTATTAATTACTCCTAATTACACATTAGCTCGCCGCTGTATTTCAAATTCAAGGCCATCTGCTTGAAAGAAAAGTTTAAAAACGTGACAGCGAAAGTTTTACTTTAAAATGATTTCAGTTTTTGTCTGTAACACATTATATTTAGAAAACTAACACAGCTCTGAAAAGTGGATACGAAAATTTTATTTCAGGTTTTTTTCCCCCTTTTATCTTATCTCAATTTAAGGATTTTTTATATGACAAAGTAAAATGCTTATATTTCAATTGCATATGATATTTACAATGAATATATATATATAATGTAATATACTATCAATAATTTCAGTAAGTCTTACATAATTGAAAAAACCCATCTGAAATACAATAATTGATTCGGGCTAATATACAGATAATGAATAAAAAAAAATTACATACGTTTTGTTCGGAATTTTTTCGGTGTTGGAATGTAATTCTTTCTAAAATCATATTTATAATAAAATCAATTTCATTTTTTCAACTTTAAACTGCACCTTGCACTTTAAAAAAAAACCTGGCAAAATCTCGCAGGTTTCTCTCCTAGGGCTCTTTTTATCTCTATTTTATTTCACAAACAAATACCTGAAATCGACACGCGGACAAGTGATAATTACCGAGGGCTGCCCGAGATAAATATTATCTATCAAAAATAATTCCAATGCCCTGTGTATAGGTCTGAAATAAGTTATCCCCGACACCAGGGATCGAACCACTCATCAGGGTTCAAATGCTGTCAAATGCTACAGACCACGTGACCATCAAGACAGATAAAACGTAACATTATTGCTATTGAAACTTAAAATAAATTATTTATACATTCTTTATTTGAAATGCCCTTTACATTCAAAACCGTTACAAGTTTTTTTTATAAATGTTTCGATAAGAAATTTACACGTTTGTTATATATTTTGACATTCAGCCTCTGAAATTTTAACACCAAAGCTCTAAATGATGTTTGTTAACCTTTAGTAACTTGTTCCTATTTATAAGCTGACAAGTCCCCGGTATCCCAGTTAAGCTTGTTATAGAAAAGAACAAAAGCTAGTGTCCATTTCTATAGAAGCACGAGATCAATTTTCTTGGGGAAACTTGCTCATTTAGGTTTCTGGTAATGATATTTTCTGCCTGAAAAAGTCTTTTCCAACCGGAAAATACCAATAAAGATGCCTCTACTTTATTCAGTTGAGTAAACAACTGTATTCATGTGGCTTTGGCCCCATCGATCGGACGCAGGCTAAGATTGCGAGCAGGCTTTATAACCTGGAAGACGAACGAAATTACACATAATTTGGACAACATAAAACCTCTACGAAACGAAGCAGGCAGATCCTAGATTAGTACTACGCATGGAAATTGATTTAAACGTTCATTTCGGTAATACAATTTGTAGCCATGATTTCTCTCAATGTTAACAATATTTTAGGATTAGACTGCACCCTCGTGATTTTACAATATTGCAAATAGGCTACTCTCTCTAATGAGCGATGCTAACTATCTAACAAGCTTTACTTTTTTATGTGTAAAAGAATTGTCAACTATTGAGAAATTGAAATTACAGAATATCTTTGAAAAAATTGGGCTGAAAATGTACGGCTTCCTCTTAAAATAAAAATGTATACAAAATTCTAAAGAAATTTCACCTTTCGTGAGTTTTGTCAAAACGATTTGGTTGATGAGCAGGTAATATAGCAAATGTTCAAACTGTCTGTGGAATGGTGTCCCAGACAGAAAACAGAAGGACAAGTGACACCAACAGATTTACAGGCAGGCATCAACATCAGCACAAAAAGGGCATTTTGATATAGTCCCCCCCCCCCCAAAAAAAAAAATCCCATTAACCACTGAAATGTTTTGGCGCTGTAACAGTTCATGTCATTATACAGAATTACATGATTGTATGGGGAATTTGAATTTAATATGACATAATTTAGTTTTATTTTTTCATTGTATGCATTAAATGATTTATTAAATCTGTCTGACAATGGAATTTGATAAAAGAATAATTGATGTCGGATTTACCGACATATACATTTATAAAATTAGTTTATTATATTAGTAAAATAGATACGTAATAATTTGTACCCTTACCATGTATATTTGTTTTGTTATTTCATGGAAATCAGACCCCTCCAATGTCAACGGTGGAAAGCCCAAATTCAGAATATTTAAATATGTAGTTTGTTTTACAACTTAAATCGGAGAGCAAATATTAAGCTCGTCTCAATAAGCAGACGAAGCAATTTCTTTCAAACAGAACGTTTGAAGTTATACTGTACCATTCAACCTGATTCCTATACCTAATTTGCAGTTTGAAGCTAACAAAAATTCTTCTCAAAAGTAGCACAACTTTCCCAGTGGTTTTAAAAGTGTGAAAATGTTTCAAGAACGAAGTGAAATGATTCTATCTTTTTTAGTATTGCAAGATAAGAAAGAGGACGAAAACATATTCTATTGTTTGGCACCTCTTGTGCACCACCGTATCTGGTAAATCGGTGTGCATCAATTTGCCTCCGACGTTACCATACATAATCGGTAATGGGTTTGTCAGCAGTTATTGGGACATTTCGCCGATACATCTGACTGGCGACATTATCAAAGAAGTTCAAAGGAATCCAATGACGTATTCGTTACCTTGTCGACAAGCAGCTTGATCCTGAAATATTTACTTCTCACGGTTGTAAATATTGGTTTGATCGGCGGGGTGTACTGCATGTTTAAAAATAAAATCTGTGACTACTGCTGAACAGTCACAGCAAGTGATTTTGCTGAGAATACCATTAACATATATATAAATAAATGATTCTTTCTCAATCTTCTTACACACCAATAATCCATAACAATTAAACGCAAATAAATAATTTAAACTATTTTGCCAAGCTCAAAGGAAGGAATGCGTCAATAACATTTTCATCACAGATTCTCTGCTTTCGGCGCAAATAAAACATAATTACGTCGACTCCTTCGACGCAATTTCATGGAGTGTGTAGTCCAAAATATTCCATTTAAAGATTCCTCTATCAATCTTATTTCTACAATAGCTTTTGTGTGTAACAATTAATCTATAAACGTGTTTTCCATTAAATACACTGAAACTTGTAGATTAAAATAGTATGGATAGAGGAGGGTCTGTTTTTATGTTAACATTATATTTAAGCTTAGGAGTACTTGACGTTAGTTTGACAGTAAATATTTTTTCCATTTGAAACAATGAGATTTGTAGATTATAATAGTACATATATATAGGAAGGTTGTTTTTAATGTTACAGTTATATTTACGCTTAGGAGCATTAGTTTGACAGTATTCAGTAAATACAATCTAATAAGTAGGTATTAATATCATAGCTAGTTCTTACTTCACTTGCCAATAAAGTTAATTGCTTAAACTTCATACCATCCACTGGTCTAATAATTGTTCTAATGTCTAAATACTAATTAGAATATGAACGGATGATATTGTGTTAACGATTTATATCTATTTATACAGTTACATTTAAATAGGTACTTGATATAAAACAAAAAATCTATGTTTAGTATATTGAAGTAAAACAGAATGAATTTAATTAAGTCCCATTTATAAATTATATCCTTAACCTAAAATATAGACTTGGACATGTAATAGAAAGTGAAAAGAGGAATACAGGAAAGTGAATTAAATCACCTACAATCTCATACGGAAAGGTGTTTTTTACATTTAATACACATAAAAACTGTAGAAGTTTTCCATTTTCCTTTAACGGTATCTATTATCCACGATTTCTGATTTTTATACAATGAGATTCATGTATAATAAACTACATGCGAATTACTTGTTTACCCGAAACGAATCAAGTGTAATACTCAACGAAAGTATCAAAATAGAAAGCCAATAGGCACTTGATTTTAAATTCGCAGTCTTCTCTTTTAATTCCATTACATTTTAAAGCTTTAATTTACAGCCTCGCTATGGCTCTACATTAAGTTAGTCTTGCCTAAGTAGGATTGAGTTAAATCCTGGCATCCTAAACGGCTGCTACAGAGTGGTGGTCGTTTACTATTGATCACTGCTAAAATCAGTGTCAGTTGGAAAAAACACACTATGTGGAGGCACAAGGAGGAATTGTCAGGCACAATCAGAATTGATGTTCTACTTGTGCGACCATCAAGTGTAATTTCCCAGCTCTAGATACGCCAAACAACAAATCAACAACGGAAATTTGACAAGAAAATTGGATAATGACCACGAATCGAAATTAGCATTCTTATAAAACCGTCTACCAACGAAAGGCACCGGTCTCGGGGAGAAGACCCGGACAAGTACAGGGACAGCCATTCGCTGATCTTATACCGGTGTTATTCGATTTTGTAGAACGGGAAAACAACAAAAGTTAAAGACCGGGTTGCACAAGCAATGTCTGAATTTGTTTTAAAAGCTGACATTTTGTCTGATATCAAATTGCAAATTCCTGAGAGTACCGTATTGCCTAACCAGACACAAGTATCAAAAGAGTCAGAATTTCTGGGCATTCGTCCATCTAGTCGATCATTTGACCTGATGACGTAATAAGATAATCGACCAATCAAAATCGATGAATTCCAAAAGCGACGGTACTAGTATTACCACGGGGAAATTGCTTCTGTCTTGTACACTGCAACTATGAGGGTATGAATACGTGCAATTAATGTCGCCTATGACGTCATAGACCACAGGCTTCACAAAGACCACTTATAAAGACAATTTGATAGGACTAGCTTTAGAAAGCGCACGACTTTATACTGTATAAAGGTTGGCATGCTGCCATGGTAATGCTTTATTTGGAACTACAATCAATCCTTAAGATGAAATAAGATATTTCGATATCTAAGTTTAGTTTAACGATAACTATGACTGTAAACACACAGCTGTCATTAGTTATAATTAATATCATGACTCATTTCTAGCTGATTTCGTAAAGATTACCGATTTCAGGAAATTTCCATTTTTTTAATATAATAGTATAAATTTTATGTAATCGCTCGATTTTATACAACAGCTGTAATGGTAAATTCAAATACTGAACATAGTAGCATTAACCTCTAAATGGAAATTAAATAGGATATAGGATGAAGCTAACGATGTTGCAGTGTTTGTATAAGTTTATCTATACGACAAATTTGCCGAACTCTACCGTCTGTCCCGACCCCAAAAACATATTTTATTTACTAAACATAACAAAATTCACAAAACGATGTTTTAACTGAATTAGTTTTCGATTTATTTACCGCAGTTTTCAATAATTGTAAATATCAGATCTAGCTCAGGTTTGTCTAGCAGGTGTCGAAAACAAGATTCTTTTCCATATACACAATACCATATAAGGCTGTAAACTACTACAAATAAAACTCGAAAGACACAATATCTGCATCAAATAAATCCCAATAACAAATTATAATATCTTTAATGTTTCCCCTATACACCGACAGGGGGTCTAGAGAACGGGGATTGATTGGCGTTACAGGACGGACTCGGGGGATGCGGGGAACACGTGTTAGCTACGCCATTACATGTGACAAGACAGTGAGGGATACACTCTCTTTACAATCTCCTTGCCACAATCTAGCGCCGCAAATGTGTCTTTATTTCCCGTTTTTATCACCCCTTCAACCAATTCCTGTCGCAGGTTTATGTACCTCTGATGTCCTCCCTTTTAGAGCTATGCAGGACGACTCGTGCGTTTTGTATACTTCGCGTGCACGCACACGTCCATGCGATACAACTTTACTTTTGCCTGACTGCAGGTCTGCCGGTATTCCACACGCCAGAATGATCTTAAGGTCTACGATTTATAGTATAACGATGCTAAGAGCTATAGGTCGGTTAGGAAGTGTTCCGCCTCTCCCAGGAAGAAACGCTCTTGAACGTTATTATTTATCTGTCGCCTTTTGATGGAGCACCTAGTATCAATGTGCCATCCGGCTTGGTAACGACGCAAAGAACCATGTACATCCTCTATCGAGAGGCGTTAAGAGTTGTCATATCCGGCGATTTACATATTCGTGACATAGTATTCTCCCGCATAACATAGGCCATCAAAGATTTGTACATAGCGATATACACGATACTGACAACTTTTGTAGTATGATACAGATGAAATCTCGTTCCCACGAGAGGTAAACATTTAACGAACGCTGGACAATTCTGATATTGAGTATGGGATTTCATAATAGTTTGTTTGACATGCAACAATTGCAAATGAAGCGGACATATAAAGGTTTTTATTGCTGTATGATTGATCGTTAGTCTGCGATATAAACAAATACATTTAATTGGTTTTTTCCCTGAGTAGCAGGAACAAGAATCGACAGTTATAAATGACTACAATGCTTGGTGTCATGGAAATAGCGCATAATATGTGACATAAAGATTTTACATTTTCATAAGATCTTGAAAATATTCTTTTATATATTAGATAAACACTAACTGTAGCTAATGTTATACAAGTTATTTCGTTATGCTATAATCTACACGTCACAGAAATTGTCTTAAACAGAACTTCATCCATCATAATTGTTACTTAATAGATCTCTTTTCTATTGCATTCGTGGGCCTAATATACATATAAATTGAATCCAAGCCTGGCTGTGGTGTAGTTTTCGGTGTAGTTCCTAAGGACTCATCCTGGTTATACTCTCAACTAAATACTCATTATGGCATAAAGTTGCAAAATTCGCCCTTAAGGTTCGAATCAATATTGCATTTAGGTTTTATTTGTCGAATCTTTTTATCTGAATGAAATAATATAAGTCCATGCCTGTGGGTTTTTTCAGAACGATTTCCTCTTCAGGGCATGTTTCGTGTGTTTTTAATCTGTCTATAAGGTTTCTTTAACATCATTATCGTAAGAATCATCTGAGATTATCTCATTCTGCATGTTGATACAATAAACACAATTCAATAAACTCAACCCATTTAATTTTTGACTAATTACACAAGCTAGTCACCAACAACCTAAACACACTGGCAGGTTAGGGGAGACAATAGGCACGCTATATCTTACGACATGTTATCGTAAGAGGAGACTCATGTGGATCCCTCTGCAAAATCAGGGGCTTCCTTTTCTGTCGTTGGTTTAGAGAACATTAAATAAACTAAAATGTATCTACCGTACCCTTTGTGATACATGTAGTTGGGATCGATATATGTCTTTTTGCACTTCCATTATCTTTCCTTTAAGAGATATCTCCCTAGGTACCCGTCTCCCTATGACACTGGCAGTTGCGAGGACGTTTCGTCCCATGGTAACAACGAAAAACATTGCAAAACAAAAGCAAACAAACTAAAGACATATTATAGGTCAAAGGATTTGTGGTTTTACATATTATCTAATTGTCACTTCATTAATGGTAAAAATTAATATTAGTCCTAATTCTTCATTTTTATTTTTGCTACATTACCAATGGTTTCAGCAACATTTACAGAGATTTATATATCACCAATGGTACATTGTACCAGCAACAGTTTTAGTGTTTTCTATATAACCAAACACTAGTTACAGTGTTTGCTACAAGAAATGAGGAAATCGTTCCTCATAGAGTTAAGGTGTTAACAGACAGATTTTTTCCCTTATTTTCCGACGCTTTCTGTGATATGTAATGAGCATGTCTTTCACAGAACCATCGTGTTAAGTGTGTAATTTTATGGTGGAACTATTACACAATATTTATACAATATAAAATATGTTATAATCTGTTCAATACAGCGATCCCTTCTAAAATCTCAGACCAAACTATTAGGAAATTCATCCGATTTTTATGTTGCAAAACCTACGTCTGATGACACTAAACCCTTTGTAGTACGAACGGATTACAAAATAATCCGCAATACTGATGCCGAAAAGTACACAAGATTGTGTATTGCCGTTTTATGCCAACGAACGGTTCTTGCGGAAAACACCAGACACTTTCGAATATAGGTTTAATCAATAAACATATAGATGTGGTCAATTACTGACCAATAAAAACCCCGTCCAGTAACTTCTATGACAGGGGATATAATGACAACCATCACTGTACAACGTCATTCTGACAGAGGAGTACACAGCGTTGTGAAACGTAACGTTTACCGAGGATTGCTGTTAAAGGTTGATACAGATGACGGCGGAAAGGAAAATTATGACACACGTCGGTGGGTTCGGGGAACGACATGTGACTATTTTCTTGGCTTGTTAGAGTCAAGGGATTTCCTTTATCGAGTGACGCTAGCTTGTCAATATCACCATTTAATGAACAGTCATCACAAACAAACACAGTGCAGTGTCGCGATTCTCGGCTACAGCACCAGTACAAGGTTCGTCAACTTGGCTCAAATTGCCCATTTGTGTCCCGTTCATGTCCATGCCGGTCATTATGCCCGACACAATTATATTTAGAACACGTTATAGGTGTCACCACGCGCGTCTATTAAGCAGTATGTATCAGCCCTAAGTTGTCTAATCTAGAGGAAAATAGCGGAGACTAATCAAAATACCCAGGAGATCAATAAATATCAATTTCCTCATTGTCCACATTAATATTATTCCTTTCATTTCTCCTGTTATGACGTTTAAAACTGCACGTGCTCCATCACATGTATGTGTGCATCTGTTCGGTTATTTTCCCACGTGACTTCCGCCCACTCTAACGTCGGTGCATGATTAGGGCACCTTGTGGGTATCAGGTTATTGGTGACCCACGTATTGTTGACTACAGTTCTGCCGAGAAGATGCATGCATAATTTGTTTCAAGGTTAGTGTCGGTCCGAGATAGAAAAACAATACATTGTCTATTTTTTTTGCACTGTAGGGATTACTCAATGGATTTTTCTCGGAACATCATTTACCTCATTTAGTACTCTCGCTGAGTCGTCCAAATCTGATAAAATACAGATATGTGGTAAAGGTAAGCTTGAGACCGATAGAAATATGCGTATAACAAATATCAAGTACAATGAAAACGACTTCCAGACGACTTTCTGTGATGTCAAATTCGATTTTAATAGGAGTTGTCTAAGTTTACGTGAAATAACGTTACAAGATTACTGAAATGAGGTATTGACTGTGATATTGCTTTAAACATCCATTGACTAATGGGCAAAAAAAGTGTCCGCCAAACATGCGAAAAAGACAGTAGAAGGTAAATGTCCTTCATATATATATATACATATGAGTACAAACACCAGTGCGAGGTCAAAGCGTCAAAGCAAATATCTATGAATTCAAACAAACACCAGAGTGAGGGCAAAACGTCAACACAAATATATATTACAAATACCAATACGAGGCTAAAGCGTCAGCACAAATACTACAGATATTAAGTCCACAAAACTAGAATGAGCAAATAGTTAATACAAATGAAAAACTATTTTTCGCCGGTAACTGTTTCTAAAGAATAAATGAATAATTGACGTTAACGTTATAAAAATCTTAATATTTTATTGGGAAAAGCCTTCATGAAAAACTACTATGAAATCGACTTTGCTCAATGACTTGCAGGATTTGATTATGTACCAGATAAACACCAGACAGACCATTTTGGATGCAAATGAAGGCTGACAGGAACATGTCAAAAATAGATACATCGTATATATATATAAGATTCGTATATATATAAGGCTCGTATATATATAAGGTTCGTATATATATAAGGTTCGTATATATATAAGGTTCGTATATATATAAGGTTCGTATATATAGTTATACGTTCATTGGCGAACTGTCTATATCACTCCCGATAGTGTTTCCTGCTTCAATGACCTGTACTATAGGTAGGAACAATCATCATTATAGTTCTGTTCCAATTAAGTATTCAAAAAGGTGAGACCAAGGTAAAGTATATACAATGTAAATAATAAGGTGATCATAAAAGGTATAATGTTCCTGTAACTTTGGACGATTTGCTGGTTTTACAGCTAAGGTTTGTTTCCTCGATACGCGCGGACTTTTCAAAACCATTCACTGACCACGGTATACAGGTTTAGTGCAAAAAACAATTGTCCTAGTAGACACATCTGCCAACAGATAAAACTGTCAGATCAGAATGTGAGGGCGCATATTTATCTGCAAATTTAAATTCATCGAGACGAAAATAAACGAAAAGCGTAATTCTCTCGAACATAGCATGACGCCTCACGCATGATGTTTCAGGCGCGGCCGGATTTTTATCATTTTTATTGAAATGAAAAATCACAGATAATCTACTCGAAATAGGAGACAGCTATTTACCAAGATATGGTCAGCCGCAACCAACAAACGGGGTCAAACAGGTTTAACTAAGTCTAAACAGCAAGTAAAGTCAAACAGGGCTAACTGAGTCTGTACAACTAGTAAAGTCAAACAGGGCTAACTGAGTCTGTACAACTAGTAAAGTCAAACAGGTCTGAGTCTAAACAACTAGTGAAGTCAAACAAGTCTGAGTCTGAACAACTAGTGAAGTCAAACAGGGCTAACTGAGTCTGAACAACTAGTGACGTCAAACAGGGCTAACTGAGTCTGTACAACTAGTAAAGTCAAACAGGGCTAACCGAGTCTGTACAACTAGTGAGGTCAAACAGGTCTGAGTCTAAACAACTAGTGAAGTCAAACAAGTCTGAGTCTGAACAACTAGTAAAGTCAAACAGGGCTAACTGAGTCTGTACAACTAGTGAAGTCAAACAGGGCTAACCGAGTCTGTACAACTAGTGAAGTCAAACAGGGCTAACTGAGTCTGTACAACTAGTAAAGTCAAACAGGGCTAACCGAGTCTGTACAACTAGTAAAGTCAAACAGGGCTAACTGAGTCTGTACAACGAGTGAAGTCAAACAGGGCTAACTGAGTCTAAACAACTAGTGACGTCAAACAGGGCTAACTGAGTCTAAACAACTAGTAAAGTCAAACAGGGCTAACTGAGTCTAAACAACTAGTGACGTCAAACAGGGCTAACTGAGTCTAAACAACTAGTGACGTCAAACAGGTCTAACTGAGTCTGAACAACTAGTGACGTCAAACAGGTCTGAGTCTAAACAACTAGTGACGTCAGACAGGGCTAACTGAGTCTGTACAACTAGTGAAGTCAAACAGGGCTAACTGAGTCTGAACAACGAGTGAAGTCAAACAGGGCTAACTGAGTCTGAACAACTAGTGACGTCAAACAGGGTTAACTTAGTATTAACAACTAGTGAAGTCAAACAGGGATAACTGAGTCTGAACAACTAGTGACGTCAAACAAGGATAACTGAGTCTAAACAACTAGTGACGTCAAACAAGGATAACTGAGTCTAAACAACTAGTGACGTCAAACAGGGATAACTTAGTATCAACAACTAGTGAAGTTAAACAGGGTTAACTGAGTCTACACAACTAGTGACGTCAAACAGGGTTAACTGAGTCTAAACAACTAGTGACGTCAAACAGGGCTAACTGAGTCTAAACAACTAGTGAAGTTAAACAGGGTTAACTGAGTCTAAACAACTAGTGTGCGAAAAAAAACCTAAAAGCCGAAAATAGTGTGCAAACAACTAGTGAAGTCAAACAATCCTAGGTGCGCGTGAATTGATTATGAAAATGGGTCATCTATGCCAAATATACATATGATATATGAATATCATAATCAGAATTGACATTGATAGCAATTCCCCCTTGATTTGGTCACAGTATCTACGTACACTAAGGATGATCGTGTACATTTTCTCGTCAAGCGTATTACACTATTTCTGACGAAAATGATTTTGATCCAAGACACCGAGGGAGCAACTTTTCGGAACTTTCGAAATCGCCCAACATACCTATTCCACTTCAAGTTATTCAGATCACACCAATAAAAAAGAATATCGAGCATTCCAATTTCAGAATCAATTTAAACACCACGAATATAGGTGTAAATACCCTTTTCAGTCGAGTGAAAGGGAATTAAATAATGTACATATATGGTGTTGAAGATCAAATTTTAAAGGATTTAAAATAAAAGCAATCGCCAGTCATATATCGTCTGATACTGGTCCTCCATGAACTATGTTATGTTTGCTTTTTGAAACTGGTCAACTATAAACTACGTTTATAAATCTAACTAAATATTTGTTTGAAGACGATGGAGTATATATCTGAGATAGATATAACCTACCCATGTTAACCTTTCTCGATACACAGATTCTAGGAACATACAAATCTCTGAGTTATCTCCCCGGAAATAAAACCTGCTATGACGATGACATGCGCAGGCATCACTCATGTGATCTCAGAGTGTTAAAGGAGTGATGACAAAACTTTGAATTATAGGGACATAATAATAATTTTGATGTACTTACAAATGCTTATTTTTG
Source organism: Chlamys rubida (assembly GCA_032359455.1). Lineage (NCBI taxonomy): Eukaryota > Metazoa > Mollusca > Bivalvia > Pectinida > Pectinidae > Chlamys > Chlamys rubida. The sequence goes on from JAUMHH010077763.1 coordinate 60,916, forward strand.
TACATGACATCTCCGCCGATGATAAACGTATAGGTTTAAAAACAATGAAGGGGGGTTCAGTTGACCTTTCACCTCGGTACTTTTAGATCTGCTCGTCTATCACACCATTACAGCACTGCAACTGTCAGTTTGATCAGCAGTATTACGTTTAAAAGCTTAATCATTAATGCATGCGCAATCATGTGTGACGGAAGTAAGGTGTCGGAGTGTTGTGTCCTGGGTAATTATGGAGATAGCATGATCTATGTATCACATAAAACTTAAAGGTAAAGATGGCAGATCAGCTTCAAAGTGTACTGTTGTAGAATTAGGGCTTGTCGTCTCCATTGATTCATATCTCAGCGAAATAATGTCGGCAATGAATTCCAATTAAAACAGAAAAGCGGGCCATATCTGAGAGATTTGGTATCAAGTTTCTGAGAATCAAAGACAGAGAATTATAGGTATAGATCAAGATGGCAAAAGTAGACATGAAATCATGACTAATTACACAGAATATGAATTTTAATTCACCAACCCTTCCTGTTCGTAGAAATGTTATAGCTATGATGACAATCACCCTGAATACATGTATCTTTGTGTTGTGTTTAACAGAAACTGCTGCCTTGTCTAGATTGAAGATATTTTCTACACAAGAGCGACACGGTTCGAGCTCCAATGAATTCCACGTTCTCCCGACATATCCACAAGCACATTCTAATCTAGCGAGAGCAATGCCATAAATATGATCGCAAGCGCTTCATATTGATGTTGCCACTTTTCAGTTGGTATTCATAGTTTTGCTTTGAATTCCAACTGGAAGCAGTTCAATACTTATAATTCACATTTCAAGAACAATTAAGTATGTTTTTAGATGAATTAATTTATCAAAATTCAGCGTTTAATTCAAATAAATGCACCGTGTATGTTTATTTAATTAATAGGGCAACCATCTTCTATGGAAGGTCAGTGGTATCCAACGTTACAAAAATGATGTCATAGTATTGATTATATCAACAAGCGGGACATGACATTCATAGCCGATATGAATGTCATCAGAATTTGGTAGGGTTTTATCTAAGTCGAAGTACCGTAGGGTGGTAAATATATTGACAGATGTAACACATGGCTTCGACAGAAATCGCTGGATGTTTCCAACAATAGTTTTTTTCTTAAGCTGCCAGTTTCCCTTTCATTTCGCCTAGTCATAAATTACATATCTATATATACTGTATTGTTAAATGAGTACACAGTTCAATACAGACCAGAACCCTTATCAATCATTGCAACAAATACACAATGGTAGATATTGATTGACAACTGTGTACATATCGTCAGTAATTAAAATTCTCGGAACAACTTGGGGTGTAATGGCGGGACCTACACCACTACGTATGTATGTCCACAGTGTTCACCACTTACAGTGTCTTGGTAGTCTACTCTGCACAATTCATAATTTGTCGGAATACCAGGCGAATGGTTTTTCATTTTCTTGGCAAAGCTATATGTAGATTTAATCAAAAATCAGTTCACTGAGCAGATATGTTTGTCTCGGTCCGCCATGTAACAAGTAAATAATAGGCCCGGGACCGGATCAGGACCGGATAAATCGATCAACGGTCATTGGTGCGGAAATGATGGAGGATCTGGGGTTTCCTCGATGTAATTCCCCATTAAAGTGAAATAAAAAATAAAAAGTCATGATGTTGAGAATAGAAATTCTCGCAAATATAATCTAAAGCTATATTTTTTTAATAACGATTATAAAATCATTAAGTGACAAAAACTACAAATTTAAGTCATAAAGGTAATTGAAGTGAGACAATACCAATATTGATTTTTTTCTGAAATATAGGCCTTAATTTGATAAATTTAATATTGACATGTTATCTTTTACAGATGTTGAACTTGTCTAAAATTGGTAGACCTTGGTGACGTCATTGGTTCAAATTGTTTTCTTAGTTACCAAGTATCTGTTTTTAGATTTTAAAACATTTATCAAAAACTTTAAGTCTATTTAGACAGACAAATTAATTTCCATTGTAAATAGTGAAAGACGGGCAGAGTAGTAAGCAAACAAATATTTCAATTTGTCGAGGCGTCCCCCTGGGAACTGGCGGTGTGTTTTAGCAGCTGTTGAATTCTCTGAGGAATATATAGACATTATTTGTAAAGGATATGTTTGATGATCTGACATCACTGAAGGAAATGTTCGATATGCGAACAATTGGTAAAAAACCGTATGTTTGCTCAGTGTGTATGCGCACCAACATACGCCTTCGAGTCCAATATCTTAATTGATTGTACGTAATAAATGATCGAAAACATGACGGTCTTTATGCAATGTTATCAGCGCTTAAGAAAATATATATTTATTTGAAATGAAAGAAAATTCTATTTCAAGATGTTGTATTGTCTGTAACTAATGATTGATAATATTCTAACAATATGGAATTATTATTTTTAATTAGTTCTATACATGTACACAAATACTAGTTAAAGGTATTGATATTATACCACATGTTAGCCTGTCCGTTCACGTTCTGAAATAGATGTGAAATAACACGCTACTCCTATAACGTTTTATAAATATAAAAGTACCATAATAAACACAACAAATATATATTTCCCCGCCGGGCAATACATGCTTTTCTTAAACCATTCCTCGGGCAGAGCAGCAACAGTACTTAAAACTGACGTTTTCATTCTTTGTGAATGACAACATCAGTAAGAAACGCTTGCGAATCCCATCAGCATATTTATCATCAGAATATCTTCAACATTGTATATTTAGATTGCCTTATATATCAGCTACGAAACACGAAAGGGGATTTACAAATCACAGTAAATCGTTCAATGTTAGGATAAAGTAAGATATTACTATAACCCGGGATAGTATTTCTTTACGTGCAATTTTACACTACCAGGTCCTCAGCGTGGAATTTGCCAAAAAAATGACCAAACGTCAAAAAACAAAACAATATCCTAGAGGTCAAGACAGTAAATTATATTTTTTTTTAACTAACATCAATAGTTAATCATGCCGGTTTAAAATCAGTGTTCTTTTAGTGTACGTTACTAAATATAATTTTTCAATACATTTGAATAATTTTTATTAAGGAAATGCAATTATCAGTAACGAAACTTGAAACTATAAGAAGTTATTAAATACAATAGGAACTTTTGAAAGAAAATATAATATAGATAAGATTAAAATACAGATGCATATCGCATTAACCAATATACAGATAGGAAATGGTTGTAGTCTGATCTACGTTTTGCATTCAGTCAAATATTCAAACATCACAAAGACTTATTTCTATAGTTTCAAAATGTGCAATAACAAAACAGAAATATGAATGGAAAGTATCATTTACTGCATTCAGACTGAATAAGAACACATACAAGCCCCTCAGGAGAAGAGCATGCACATACAGTTCATCTTGTCGGCTTATTCCTAGGACAACGCTAAAATGTGTCAGATCCCCCAAACATCGGAGGATTGAATTTATTTTTGTTACATGTATAAACTTCTTCTTTTGATACAATTGTAATGAGCTTGCTATAGAAGTGTATAACACTCGGTGCTTGTATTTATCATCTTACCAGTAAAGTTACTACGAACAATCAAGGTCTGATTGAATTCTTGCGCAGCAATAACAATACAATATCAATACAGTCGCATGACAATCTGAATGAAGCCTAACTGGCCCGTCCCCCGGCACCTGCTGTAGGGAACTAACTAGGTTATACAAATTACCTTAAAGCCAGTCTGGTGAGTCTGATAACGGATAATGTGACGGGGCCCAACCCTCGGGACACTTAACAATAATCAGTCGCTATTTCTTATAAACACGTGTTAACATGCTTTGCGTATAATGTAATTGTCATCATATCGATGATTGTTTACATGTGTAGTCATTTTTATCTGCCTTGATTTTCAAATCTTGAGCTGATTTGCAGTAAAACAGATGCCGTATTTACTCCCTTAGTTTATAGAAAGAACTATCGTTCTTTTTTCTTTATGTTATTTTACGACTATTTTAAAAAGTCTCATTTGTATAAATATAAAATAAACTGCTAGTTAATTCCTATAATTGTACCTTATATTCTTTATAGCTGAGCAAAGTAAATTTACACGTAAGAGGCATTTTAAATATTTCAAAATATTAAAGGAAACACATTATCATTACAGTCTCGTCTAAGAGTTAAATTAATTAACAAAATGCAATTCTCATGTGTGACTGCACAATTACTCTGATGTGAATATCTGTGTAATTCTATCAAATCAGTGCTGAATATTTTAAAGACAAATGTAGAAATAGCGTTCTCACCTCAGTAAGTTATTAGCCGCGCAGAACTTACTCATTCACCGTAACACAAGTCCGGCGCCGGTACCATAAACTAGTTATTCCCTAGTAAGTTTTCCGGATGCTTCTTGTGGAACTCGTAAGTCCGTGTCCGCTTCGTAAATTAGACGTTCCAAGATTTCATCAAAGTCTCTCACAAACGCAATGTCAATGAATGTATTGTCATGTTAGTTTTTTTTTTTGCGAATCAGAATCCCAGGAACATCTGGTGGCATGCCACGTGAGATGACACGTATGGGTCTGTATCGGATAGTCGGGAAACGCACGTGCTGTAACAACTCCTTATACAGCTCGGTTAAGACAGTAACACGTCAAATATCTCAGTAACTGGAATGATAATAAATTCTGCCGCGTGTTAGCATGGTTCCATTAGTATTTTGCATCCACTGCTTCGATTCCTACGTGTAAAACGGTCATGCTTTATTCTCCTCAAAAACAATGTGTAGCAATCATATTCAGTCATAAAAATATAAATTAAATCTTCCTGCGATCAATAAACACGCGCGTATAAGTAATCGATTTGTATTTAACTTGTCAACGCCAAACCAGGACAGGAAACTTCAGTAATTATTGTACTGGAACCTTATCTCAAACGACATCAAGACAACCAATAAAAAGTAAGAGAAAAGAACGGAAAATCGAAATAGACATTCCATCTGTCATAGAATGAGAGATTCGACGAGAATTCGGATTCCCTGTCTACCGCCATACATATCAATGTCACGAGGATTCGTTTTGACCATGTACAATACACCACTAATCTAATTTACAGTTTGGAAATTCGAAATGAAACCAATATGGCAACATTTATCCACTTGGTTCCAAACACATTTCCGAAAATGTTCTAGTTCCGTGAACAATAAAAGTCACGTTATACAGCATATTGGATTGATTGTACATTCATTTCTTTATCACTGTTATATATATTTACATAGTAGATTTCAAATCGCACAGACTCTTCACCAGCTGTCGAGCCGCTATCAATTATTGTAATTAAGAAATCCTGTTATGAGTAGTTATCCCCCCCTTCTTTTTGTCAAGAAAACAATATTTTAATTGAAATCTTCAGGCGTTCAATTTACCGTTCACCATAACCTTGTTAAAATGATCAGTATTAACAACCGCGCTTTATACGGTCTCTCCATTCCAACGGAGAAAAGTGGGAACTCTTTTTGTCATATGAAATGTTAATTATTTTATGAACTTTTATCACTGGCAAGCAACCAGTAATTGAAATTAAAAGTGCTCTCCTGTCATTTACAACATATCGTATGATGTGCTACAAATATTTGTGCTTAAAAATAATTTAAAAAGGATATTACATGCTATATGACTGCGAATCTGCTCGGCACAAGACATCACATTCTCTGGGTTCTATACTAAGTCATTACCAAATAATTACTGGTATAATTCTGCGTCACCGAGAAGCGAAAGCAAACGCCAATGTCGTTCATTTGTCGTGAGTCTGTATCTATTGTACATACCAAACTCTGGACATGTTAAAATAAAAACATAAAAACATCATTTACTACAATGTATAAAGCATGTGACCTTCCACAAATACCCATCGCTTAATGTACGACGTACCTACCATTAACAAAACATAATATACTTCTAGGAATCTTGCCGGACGATTCCGTCCGAACTGACTGTTACTTTACAACAAGTTTAGGCGACCCTTAACAATAAAATTGGATTACTTACCTTAATTTAGGACAATATGTCAACCTTGCTTTTTTTCCTGATGTTCTTCATATATCTCCTGGACTGATCAAGGCGATTAAAGGCATTTAAATCTAGGTTTCGTCTTGTTATTTAAAAGACGGTTAATTGCCGTCACGTGACTAGTTTATACCGGTTGTCCGTTGCTGAAATCAATATCCGTTTTGCCCACGAACCTTTAAGATCAATGCTGATCCGGCGCCGTGGCTCGCTGCTCTGCCCCTAACGCTGCTCCGTCAACTGTGGCAGTCCAACGAAGCGTGCCGCACTCCGCTTCTACATTCCATGCCAATAATCCTAATGATGAAGCTGAGTTTAAATGACACGAGGAGCTGTTGTCGTCCATTAAACTCCTCAGACGAGTTCGCTGGTGCTTCGTTAATATCAGAGGAATGGTCTTAGGATAAATAAATCAGAAAGTTTAACCACAATAGAAGTAAAAATAATAGTAGCCATGGCAGTATGCAGTGTATGTCTGCATGTCCTTGTGTAAAACCATAAACGCGGATCCATTGAAATTTCTTACGCAAAAGTTTGCATGAAAAACCATAAATAAAACGGTGCTTTAAAATATATTTGATCTAACTGTTTTACACCAAATAAGAGAGAAAAACACAGTTTTCGTGACTCGACAAGTGGAAATAATAGCGAACAAATGCTTAGAATGTCGCAATACTAAAACAAAGTTGCAGGAACACCAAATGGCCACATATGTTGGCCTGTTATCGTGGTATCAACTGTATCGGGGAACGTCCAACGGTGGATACGATTAGCAATTACAGTCGACTCGAAGGCATCGGTCCATGGCTGTCTGACACGCCATTATGAAATATCTCTGTTTCTGGCGTGTGTACAAGCTTCCGTACGTAATCTGACATTTTGGAGCATCAAACAGTCCCAGATACCGCAACCATAACGTAAAAAAACTTGAGAAGCTTTTCTTAGGATTCGCCAAACATCGCAATTCATACCTACATATGCTATATAAATATATATACATGTATAACCGTTAATCCGACTGGTCGTCTTACGCCAAAAGATATCAATGTCAATGCAGAAATCCCAAGGTAGTTACAAAAACCGTATTTACGAAATCAGATACAACTACTGTAATATGATATATCTATAGCTAATACCAAAGGATGAATAGGCATGCGGAATTGACATACCGAGCCAGTTCAGTTATTACATATTCCAAATGTGTGTAAATGTGGCTTTATATCGCACCTGTATGCGGTATCTTGTGGCAGGAGAAAGGTTATAGCAAAGCTCCCAGACCCCATATACCTCCATAAACCACTATTGTCCCTAAACCCATTATGTTTCCTAACCTTTGGGTGGTAAACGAGCATTGGAATAGCCCTACTGTCAGGTAACCACGAGTTACGTTTGTACTATTAATATTGTAAATTATGTCGTTTTCTTGAGATTTTTATGAATTTACGAGCGTATTTAACAATCAGAATGATTGCTTTAGCTAAGATACAATCTGCATTGAAGTTATATTGACTTGTATTAAAATGGCTGTGTGTATGTCATTATGAATAGAATATATCTTATTTAATTCTGGCCGGTGTCCGTGTGGGCAGTCACTTTCCTTTAGTTTTGATACGTTTTTGGGGTATGACCCCAGATCTACCCAATGCACCCTGGTGATGACTGTACCGGCTGTCTTAACCATAGTACCGCGGCGTTGTCATTTTTTATTAAGCTGCAAATATCGTTGTTAACCTTGTTCATTATTCCTAGCAATATGATGTGATCACAATCAACATAGGATTTGGGAGGCAAATGGCAAATAGGTCGTCTTATTCTCTCTTTCTCGTCTTTATCCTCTTCCGATGAACGCTCCCGCGCTCTAAGCATGTCCAACTTAGTATGTCTTTGTTGCCCTTCCTATAATTTTGGTGCCCACATTCCCTAGAGTTTTGGTGTTTGATATACATGTAGTTCTATTTGTGTATCATTTATTATTTTGAAGAACCGTGTACTTTCTAGCTTACATAACAAACGATATACCAATACCGTGTCACACTGAATCAAACAGACATGTTGATATAAAAATCACCAGCGGAGACTTTGCCTCGTAGGCATTTCAAGTATGGCGTGAGGAGCATATCACTTTTCACATATGAATAGCTTTTAAAAAATCTCGAACATTTCCAGCCATTAATGACACTCGTTTCATCCTTATCTTTAAGTGTTATTTGTTAACACTGCCTAGTTACAACGGGCCAGAATGATCACACACAGGATCTGTCGGTGCAATTTATTTCCAAACCAAATGGTCATGTTCGTAAGAGCTGTCACTTCATAAGTATGTATTTTTGGTTTTCGTCTGAGAGATATATAACGTGGATACAACAAAAATGCATTTTGTGTGTTTCCCTGTGATCAGGAAAATTGACATACGCCTAGTAGTGCCAGACGCTATCTTTCTATCAAATTTGCATTTCTAGGAATTCGTATCATAGAAAGATGTCATATAATACCATTACGTAGTTCAAGTACACATAACACAACCTAGTGTTGCTTTCGAATACACGTGGTAAAGTCAAGTGGTAAAATCCAACACAAGTAAGAAAACACAAGTGTTGACTTTCAATATATGTCACAATGCCAAATGCTGATTTGTAGTACAAATAACATATTACTTGTTGCCTGTTAATAATCGCGATAGAGCTCCGTGTTGACAAGCAGCCTACGTGAAAAACCCAACAAACAAGAAGTAGGATCTTATGAATGTAATAAACCCAAGTGTTAACTTTCAATAACCGTGCCAAAACAAAATGTGGAATTCCAAACAAACCGTGTCAAAGACATGTATTAACCCCTAGTAACAAAACTAAGAAATGCCTTCAATAACCGTGTTGACCGCCAGTAACCGTGCTGAAACAACGTGTTGACCACCAATAACCGTGCTAAAACAACGTGTTGACCTCCAATAACCGTGCTAAAACAACGTGTTGACCGCCAATAACCGTGCTAAAACAACGTGTTGACTTACAGTAACCGTGCTAAAACAACGTGTTGACTTCCAGTTACCATGCTAAAGCGACGTGTTGACTTCCAGTTACCATGCTAAAGCGACATGTTGACTTCCAGTTACCATGCTAAAACAACGTGTTGACTTCCAGTTACCATGCTAAAGCGACGTGTTGACTTCCAGTAACCGTGCTAAAACAACGTGTTGACTTCCAATAACCGTGCTTAAGCGACGTGTTGACTTCAAGTTGCCGTACTCAAGCAACGTGTTGACTTAAAGTAACGTTTTTAATCGCTGATGGCAATTGTTTGCTACATATCAGTAATGTATATAGTTTTTTTTCTATGACTTTTGAATCCTTGTGTTCTTTTCCTGTTTTTTCTTCATATGTCTTATTAAGGAATGACCAGAAGGTTTTTTTCGGGTTATACGATATATACCGAAAAAACTGTGTGCACTTTGCATAAATCCGCGAAGCGGTTTATGCAAAAAAGTGCACACAGTTTTTTCGGTATATATCGTATAACCCGAAAACAACTTCTGGTCATTCCTTATAATTTAATTTCAAAGTCAAAAAGGCGTCCCCCGATACGGTTGTTTTCCTTTTAACGC